>ONZH01025599.1:0-216089 GCA_900303285.1 Rhinella marina
TTTATATAATTGAGTGAAAAAATTATTCTCTAGACTGCGGCTAGTGTATCGCACACCTCACAATTGTTCACTGGACTGTAGTTTATATAATTGAGTGAAAAAAATTATTCTTCTAGACTGCGGCCTAGTGTATTGCACACCTCACAATTGTTCATGACTGGTAGTTTATATAATTGAGTGAAAAAAACGTATTCTCTAGACTGCAGCTATGTATTGCGCACCTCAGAATTGTTCACTGGACTGTGAGTTATATAATTGGAGTGAAAAAAACGTATTTCTAGACTGCGGCTAGTGGACCGCACACCTCACAATTGTTCACTACTGTAGTTTATATAATTGAGTGAAAGAATTATTCTCTAGACTGCGGCTAGTGTATCACACACCTCACAATTTTTCACTGGACTGTAGTTATATAATTGAGTGAAAAAAAACGTATTCTCTAGACTGCGGCTAGTGTATCGCCACCCTCACAATTGTTCAATGGACTGTAGTTATATAATTGAGTGAAAAAAACGTATTCTCTAGACTGCGGCTAGTGTATCGCACACCTCACAATTGTTCACTGGACTGTAGTTTATATAATTGAGTGAAAAAAATTATTCTCTAGACTGCGGCTAGTGTATCGCACACCTCACAATTGTTCACTGGACTGTAGTTTATATAATTGAGTGAAAAAAATTATTCTCTAGACTGCAGCTAGTGTATCACACACCTCACAATCGTTCAATGGACTGTAGTTTATATAATTGAGTGAAAAAAAACGTATTTTATAGACTGATGCTGCTGTACAGCACACCTCACAATTGTTCACTGGACTGTAGTTTATATAATTGAGTGAAAAAAATTATTCTCTAGACTACGGCTAGTGTATCGCACACCTCACAATTGTTCACTGGACTGTAGTTTATATAATTGAGTGAAAAAAAATTATTCTCTAGACTGCGGCTAGTGTATCGCACACTTAACAATTGTTCACTGGACTGTAGTTGATATAATTGAGTGAAAAAAACGTATTCTCTAGGCTGCGGCTAGTGTATCGCACACCTCACAATTGTTCACTGGACTGTAGTTTATATAATTTGAGTGAAAGGAATTATTCTCTAGACTGCGGCTAGTGTATCACACACCTCACAATTGTTCACTGGACTGTAGTTTATATAATTGAGTGAAAAAAACGTATTCTCTAGACTGCGGCTAGTGTATCGCACACCTCACAATTGTTCACTGGACTGTAGTTTATATAATTGAGTGAAAAAAAATGTATTTTATAGACTGACGCTGCTTTACAGCACACCTCACAATTGTTCACTGGACTGTAGTTTATATAACTGAGTGACAAAACATATTCCCTAGACTGCACTACAGATCCCAGCAAGCCAAGGTACAGCAGCAGCAAAAATGAGTACTGAGAGGACTTTGGGCAATTTCATTGGGGTCTCTGTGGACCATGTGCTGTCCCCTTTCTGCCACCAGTCGCTGTGCACAGTGTGCAGCCAAGATGGCGGTAGCTGCACTACAAGTCCCAGCTAGCAGCCGAGAGGAGGCCAAAAAAAAAGGTCATTGTAGCCCTTAGAAGGAGCGTTGGGTTCTTTGTGGATGATTCCTGCCTAACCACATTCTAATTTCACGCCCTAACAGTGTGCAGCCAAGATGGCGGTAGCTGCACTACAAGTCCCAGCCAGCAGCCAGGAGGAGACAAAAAAAAAACGTGCTTGTAGCCCTTAGAAGGGCTGTTGGGTTCTTTGTGGGTGATTCCTGCCTATCCAACAACTAAATTCAGGCCCTAACACTCTCCCTGACAGACAGCAGCTCTATCCCTAATCTCATGCAGACGGCGTATGACGTGAGCAGCGCGGGACCAGATTCTTATATTCCCAGGTCATCTGATCTGGCCAGCCAATCCCTGCTATCGACTTGTAGGGGCCCCACGTGATGCTAGGAGGTACCAAAGACTCTCCTGCATGCTGATTGGCTGAAAAAAGGCGGCTAACATGCAGGAAGAGGAAGTTGCCATTTCCTCGAGGATCGCAATATGCTCGTCCGAGTAGCGAGCATAAGCGAATACCCTAATGCTCGAACGAGCACCAAGCTCGGACAAGCATGTTCGCTCATCTCTAGTCATCAGTATCTGATCAGTGGGGGGTCCGACACCCCCGCCGATCAGCTGTTTGAAGAAGAGGCGCGCGCCGTACTAGCCCTGCCTCCTATTCACTGTTTACATGCTGGCCGTAACGGGGTAGTGGTGAGTAGGTGTAATTACACCTCACCGCCCCATTCATTTCTATGGGAAGAATCGCTTTCATAGACTTGTATGAGAGCGATTCTTCCCATAGAAATGAATGGGGTGGTTAGGTGTAATTACACCTACTCACCACTACCCCCGTTATGGCCAGCATGTAAACAATGAAGAGGAGGCAGCGCTGATACGGCGCGCGCCTCCTCTTCAAACAGCTGATCGGCTGGGGTGCCAGGCGTCGGACCCCCGCCGATCTGATATTGATGACCTATCCTGAGGATAGGTCATCAATATTTATAACTCGGAAAACCCCTTTAAATACCCTACTTTCATGATATAATATCACTGTACTGTGAACTTTTTACATTTTCCATAAATTTCACCCGAAAGCCAAATATCCCTAACTTTTTGTGAGTAGTATATTATCAATTAGAAGGTGGAATCAGAATCAGGGCAGGTAAGGTCCAAAGGGGTATGCATAACAGTGGTTCAGGCGGGTATTCAGCAACATTTAGTTGTAAGAAACACATGAGGGATGAGATGAAAGATTAGGCAAATAACAAGTTGGGTCAGAATTTGTGACAAACAAGCACAAATAGCTAATGTAACCAGTAGTATTTTGGTCCACCTGGTTTCCTAGCGTGTGGTGCTCATAAAGGCCTATAAAGCAGCACTAGACATATTCATGTTGGTCTTTGGACCATACCAAATTCAAAGTTTTGCGTGGTAGAATGTAAGCGACAACCACTTTGAAAATGTCAGGTTTAATGCAGTGATTTACAAATGTTTGGCCTCTTTGCTGAATTCTTCTTTTACATGAAAAAAACATTTTCAAGTACTCTACCATAAGACTGAAGCATAATGGGTTCCAAATGTTTTGTAGCTAATGTTATTTGACATATTTCATACTGATTTGAGTTTTTGTTAGAATGTATGTTATGCTAAATGAGATTTCCTGAGTATACAGTGGAATATTACACTCCTTATATAATAAAGTACCGTAATCCAAAATCTTGACCATTGTATCTCAGAAGTGAATTTGACATTCAGTCCATTGCATAAACTTTACATAGTTTTTAAGCAAACTCTGGAAAACATGAATCATTGCTGACAGATGCTTGGATGAAATTTTAGGTGCAGAGTTTATAGCATGGAGATAACAGTCTGTTACTCTGGCATACTGCCAGCATGGTAATTAAAATGAAATTACTTCAAGTACATGAACATCAATTGCAAAATGCATGTGGAATAAAGAGGATAATATTAATAATCTATTATAATGGCAAATTCTGTGGCATATAAATATGGCAATCTGATAAACGAACCTTTATGTGTGTTTTACCCCCTTTAGATGTGGCTAACTACGAACTGTCTACTTTCAACAAAAAACAAAGTTGTACATGCTAATAAGAGAGATTTGTGGGATACAGAGAAATACAGTAGGGTTAAGGTTGCATTCTTACACCCTAGAGGTCCTGTCCTGGACTGATGTTACAGGCAATTATCAGGAATGAACCACTCCTTCCCAATAACTACCTGACCTGCAGAGGAGGTGAGAGCTGCATTTACCTCCACTGTATCTGGAAGACCATACAGTACGATCGCTCATCCTCCTACAGATTCATTGTTTCTGGTCAGCGGATTCCTGTTTACACAGGGAGATTTGCTGCACAGGAAAAATGATTTTGGTGCCGGCCAAAAGACATTTTCATCAGGTGATCTCTTTACAGAGGCCAATCACTGGGAATGAGCATTTCTACAAACACTCATCCCTGATAATTGGCCCAATTATCAGCCCATGCAAAAGGACCTTTAGAACACACAATGAAGCAATTACATTGTTAAGGAGTAACTGCACTTTTATAAAACTTCTGATGTCATAGCAAGATGTCTACGGTTTTGATCGGTGGGGTCCTAGTGCTGAGAACCCCACAGATAGCTGAAACATGGAGTTGAAGGTACTTAGATGAGCTCTGTTTCTCCTTGCTGCCGAGCACATAAATGAAGACACTCTCATAGAACTTAATTTTCTTAATTTCCGTGTTCAGCAGCAAGCGTCTCTGACTCCCTGTGTCAGCAATCACGGTGTTATCTGTGATGTTACATAGGACTGCAGACAGTGTAGTATATGTCACCTTCAGTCCTGTGTAACATCACAGATAACACAGCGATGATTCTGTTAACTCTGTAGAGAGTTATCACTGCGTTATCTGTTACACAGGACTGCAGGAGACATCTACTACATTATTTGTACTCAGATAGTTCTCACTGTGTTATCTGTGGTGTTACATAGGACTGCAGGTGACATCTACTACATTATCTGTACTTCGAGCGTTATCACTGTATTTGTTTGTCTTGTTACATAGGACTGCAGGTGACATCTACTACGTTATCTGTACTCAGAGAATTATCACTGTTTTATTTGTGGTGTTACATAGGACTGCACTGCAGACTCTGTTATCTGAGTTCCAGAAGCCAGCCCTTTGAAGTCTGATGTGGCCCTTGGTGAAAATTAGTTTGACACCCCTGCTATACAGAGATGTTTGGGCTGTCCATGGGCCATTGACTAAAACCTGAACTCAGGGTGTATGTGGAAGCTGTGATCTGATAAGATAAAGATTACTTTTGTACATGATATACTGCATTGATGCAGTGATGGCAAATGTGTCAACCAAATAAATAAAAAGTACAAACGTCAGTAAATTCTAATTGTATAACATTTCACCCTCAATGTTTTTTTTTTTATGCAATGACCTTTTAAACATAGATCCATTGTATTGCCTGTGAGTGAATACAGCATGGTTTGGAGGAGGATTATGTCATTTGGACTCTTGTTTATGGAAATTGCTTTTTCACATGAGTCACGCTTCTGATGGAGGTCACACTAAGTTCAATTAAAAGCTTTCACGAGACAATGAGCCAATATATCAAGATAAGATTTTTATACAATGACATCAGATTCTCCAACGATAAGTAGTGTTGTACTCTAAGAATATTGGGGACGCTATTGAACGAAGAGAGATGCTACTTGGAATAACAGCTCATTTTCTGCTGCTACCAAGTTGAAATGTTGTACAGTAGCATCGGCTAAGATGTTTAAATGATCAACAGTTGTCCTTTTCCATTTTCTGAATGATCACACTCTCAAGAGAATAGACTATAGAAAACTGCTGTTTGTAAAGTATCCTATTTTTATTCTATAAAGTTATTTAAAAGTGGAGATGCAAGGAAAAAGCAGGTATATTGGTTTGTTGTCATATAAAGTAGACTGGGATTTTCTTAATAGAATGCATATACCTGCCATGTACATTACCCCTTCCCTAATGTTATTATTATACAGTACTATTTTTATATAGATTTGCCTGATAAAATCCAAATCAGTTGCATTCTGCATCAAAAATAAACTGCTTGAGGTGGCCACCAGCATGGGAGCACCCAGGAATTTTGTCTAGGTGGAGTCCAAAAAGAAAAAAAAGAGGCATTCAGTGCGCGTAGCCGCCATAGTGCCCCTATAATGTGCCAGTAAAAAAAGTGCCCCTATAGTACCACCAGATGCGCCATAGTGCCACTCTCCCCTATAGTGCCTCCCATAATGTGCCAGTACAAAATGCCCCCTTAGTGCCACCAGATGCCATATTGCCTCCCATAATATGTCAATAAAAAAAGGCCCCTTTGGAGCCCCATAGTGCTCCACTCCCCCATAGTACCCCTAAATAATGCCCCATAGTGCCACCAGATGCCCCATAGTGTCGCTCTCCCATATAGTGCCTCCCATAATGTGCCAGTAAAAAATGCCCTCTAAATGCCCCCATAATATGCCAAAAACGCCCCTTTAGAGCCCCCAGATGTCCCCCAAAATGGGCCAGAAATAAATTCCCTCATAGTGCACCCCCAAAAAAAACTGGGCCAGTAAATGCCCTAGTGTCACCAGGTGCCCCTATAATGTGTCATGTATACAAAAAAAACTAAATCAAGACACTAATACTTACCTCTATGCAGCTGTCAGCAATGCAGGCCTCTTCCATCTTGTGGCCCCGATTGTGTGCTGCCGGGCTCAGGCGGCGCGATGATAATGACGTCATTGCGCTGCCTGAGCTGACTAGTGTCTGCAGCCTATCAGAAGAACGGGGAAGGGAGACGCCTCTCCCTCCCCTGCCGTAGCACAGCCATCTTTATCTATAAATAATTTTTATACATTTTTTCACTGTTACTATTTGTTTTCCTTTTAAATTATATGTAGGGAATACAAAAGTACCAAAACGGCTATTGAATAAGATGTAGAACTATGGAATTTACCAAACATGGTATTGAAGACTATTTATTTATGAGGGAACTGCTTATTATATAACAAAAATTTTAAAAACTATGATGAAAATATCTTCCATTTCCATGAAAGCTAAGGCCAAATCTGAAATATAATATTCAGAAGATTGTTGGCACACAATGTCCATAAAAATCACATTTTAACTCGCAAATGAAGTTAAAAACCCTAGGAAGAACCAACGCACAGGAGGGACATAGAAGCTTACACTGGGATTAATTCTGATTCATGGCACAAGTCCTCCGGTTTCTTAGTCATATTAAATAACAAGCCAATTAGTTACAAATTGAAAGCATATGTAATATGGTACAATATAATTGCTGAAATGACATAATATCCACAAATTGAGGCAAATAATTTGCAATTATAGTGGAATCTCAGTTAAAAATTAACAATGAAACATGTATTTGTTAACCCTCTATCACAATATGTACAGTAAGTCATGGAATGCCTTACCATAAGGCATCATGACATATATGTACCGTATGTTATGGTGATCACCTGAGCTCAGAAGCTGTGCTCATGCTATCACCACAGGAGTCTGCTAGTGACTGACGGTTGGGCTCCCGCTCACAAACACATGGGTGAATGGAAGCTCATATATAAGTATGGTGTACACCCCTGTAATCCCTTTGCTCAGGGATCCTTACAGTAGAATGCAATAAAGTAGAAGCAATACACCTTGGAAATTTGATATGATATGAGTTTTAATTTTTCATTCCTTGCCACTGTAATAGCCAGGATCAGATAAGCCTATGGTCCGAGCCAATTAAACGCTTACAAGCAATGGTCAATAGCTACTGCGGTATCTAAGATGTGTATATTGGAACCCTCTGTCAGCTCATCAGCACAACAAAATCGAAACCATGGACTAAACAAAGGTCTCCCTTGTTTGCTACCAGTATCTGCCAATTAGTCCGTGCTTCTGTAGGCACATGCTGCTGGTGGAATGGGCAAAGATCCTGCACCTGTGGCATCCATTGGACAAACCATTATGTCTTCTATGAGTAAGAACAATGCGATTAGGACAGTATGTTTATTTGCAGAAAGGGATTAACATTTTTGAGTAAATGTTATAAGCAGGGGTGCACCACTAATGAGGCGAGGAGAGGCGATTGCTTCAGGCAGCACCAGGTAGGGGCAAGAGAGGAGGATTATCTATTTCTGCAGTATAGTATTGGGAAGCACAGTGGGTACAGTATATGATGCTGTATTTACTTGTTTTGTAGAGCTGTATGTAATGTTTTCCAAGTTAAGGGCTGGAGGGAAGGGGATAGGTTAAGAAATTGGCATTGGGGGTTTGGGGCACAGTTTCAGTTTTTGCCTCAGGCAGCAGAAGGTGGACCCCTGGTTATAAGCCAACAGAGGTAGTTAATAACACAAAGACATCTAAAGGTTTAACACATCAGCTATTAGAAGTCTGATGTGTAAAAGCAGAATGCCTCCTAGTTAAACATCAAGTCAATTCCTTGTTCATTTAACTTATTCTTGAAATAGAAACCATGTCTTCTTTATGCACCGGACTCAAACATGTCCTTCTAGATGCAGTTTTTTTAAGCCAACTCAAAAGTGGACACAGAATAGGGGAGGACATAAATTATTTCATTATTATGGGACAGTTATTTTGCCTGAACTGGTGCAACTGGAGTATTTGCTTTACAGTAGCTACCTGGACCCTAAGATAAAACAAGACACAGAGGGGCACATTTATTAAGATTGGCATTTTAGGGGGGCGTGGCCGGACATGGAGGAGTGAGGACGCTCAGCACAAGAGCTCCGCTGTATCCCCATACTTCATCAGCAGCCATCCACTCCCCACGATGGGCAAAACAGCCAAAAAGGGTCGAGCTAAGTCATCTGCTCCCCTGGTCCACTCACAAAGCGACCTTACCGAATATTTCACCAGGCAACCAGCATCTCTTACCGGCAGCCTGGCGGGCCTAGCTTCTGGGCCGCAAGATGGCGGCGGCTCCTCTCCCAGGCAGAGCGCTGCCTCACCACCGGCCTCTCCCTTGCAGCATCAGTCGCGGGGGCGCCGCTCCCAATCGGCACCCCCGTTCCCCTCACCTGACGATCTGCATCAGCGGCGCTCCTCTCTGTTGCCGTTCTCAGGAGGAGACGTGGAGGAGGACGCGCGGGGCGCCATCGTAGCGCACGTGCATCGGGACGCCGCCACCTCCGCTTCCAGGACCAGCGCGAGAGGCCCGGAACCTGAAGCTCTACTGCTCCCACAGCAAGTATTACCTCACCAGGGGTCTCCTACATTAATCAATGCACCCCACAATGGCCAGGATATACCCTTGAGGGCCACAGCAATACCCTTCTGCCCCTTAGGGCCTCCATTTTCCCCTGGGGTGACAACATATGGCTCCCAGCCTCCAAGAGCCCAGCATGGGGTCCTCAATACCCCAAATCCGGCCCAACCTCTTTGTGCCAGTACCTCTCAGACCACCCAGCAATCCCCCCCAGCACCGAAAAGGGGTCCCCAGTCTCCATCATCTTCTCCAGATCCATCCTTAGCGGCATCCCCCCGCTGGTCTACGGATCCCATCCTCCTGCCCCTGATAAGGGATTTCTGACCCTGGCTATGGGCCCCAAAGCTCCTTCTAACAGGGCCTCTGATCTGGCCTCCCAGCCGTTACTTCCAACCTCTCGCTCACCCTCTGCAAAAGGGACACCACTGCATGATGATAATTCCAGACCCCCTACTATGGCGGATTTACGTGCTCTTATCTGTTCCTTGCCCTCAAAGGACGACCTTTCTATTTTTGCTGCTAGCATATTACAGGAGTGTAAGCAGGAATTCTCTCAACTTCGCACGGATATGTCCGCTCTTTCTGATCGAGTGGATACGATCGTACAAGATCATACAACATTGGCCGCGGAGGTTCAGGCCTTGCAAGTTACTCAAGCCCACGGAGAACACATGGTTGCCCTACAACAACATCTCGACGACATTGAAAACAGAGGTCGTCGAAACAACCTCCGTATACGGGGTTTGCCAGAAATGGTTAACACCTCTTCTCTGCTGCCCACTGTTGTTACAATTTTCAATGATCTCCTGGATCGCCCTCCAACTACTCCTATTGAGATTGACAGAGTGCATAGGGCACTGCGTCCCCCTGCTCCAGACGGGTCCAGGCCCAGGGACGTCATCTGCCGTATTCATTTTTATGCTCTTAAGGAACAAATCCTCTATAAAGCTCGCCAACATCCCTCGATGACTTTTGATGGAGCTCCCATTATGATACTGCAGGTTCTATCTCGTCACACCCTGGCACAGCGGGCCGCTTTGAAGCCCCTTCTCAATATGCTGCGAGATCACGACATTCCGTACCGCTGGGGTTACCCTTTTGCGCTTATTGCTGGTCACAAAGGCCAGTCTGCAATTTTCCGGAATCCAGCGGACCTCCCCGCCTTTCTCACACAAGCTGGAACTCCCAGTGATGAAACTTGGGCAGTGGCCCTCACTTCTCACAACAGCATCGAGCATCTCTCAACGTGTGCCGCCATCTCCAGTATTGGGGGATAGAGACCCGGGTTTGTCTACCCGCGCCCCCAGAAGAAGACGCCAACAGCAATCCGTCTCTTCCCGCTCTTCTTTACTAGGGCCAAGCAGCTAAGATCTTTTCTTTATAGGACTCCTACTATTTTGCTGAGCGTGTCTTTAAGTCCTAAGTAACATAGTAACATAGTAACATAGTTTATAAGGCCGAAAAAAAGACATCTGTCCATCCAGTTCGACCTGTTTTCCTACAAGTTGATCCAGAGGAAGGCAAAAAACCCCTGTGCGGTAGAAGCCAATTTTCCTCACTTTAGAGGAAAAAATTCCTTCCCGACTCCAATCAGGCAATCAGAATTACTCCCTGGATCAACAACAACCCATATCTAGTAACTATAACCTGTAATATTATTACCCTCCAGAAATACATCCAGGCCCCTCTTGAACTCTTTTACTGAACTTACCATCACCACCTCCTCAGGCAGAGAGTTCCATAGTCTCACTGCTCTTACCATAAAGAATCCTCTTCTATTTTTGTGAACAAACCTTCTTTCCTCCAGGCGCAGAGGATGTCCCCTCGTCATGGTTACTGTCCTTGGGATAAAGAGATCATGGGAGAGATCTCTGTACTGACCCCTGATATATTTATACATAGTTATTAGATCTCCCCTGAGTTGTCTTTTTTCTAAAGTGAATAACCCTAATTTTGATAATCTTTCTGGGTACTGTAGTCCACCCATTCCAGCTATGACTTTAGTTGCCCTCCTCTGAACCCTCTCCAGCTCTGCTATGTCTGCCTTGTTCACAGGAGCCCAGAACTGTACACAGTACTCAATGTGTGGTCTGACTAGTGATTTGTAAAGTGGCAGGACTATGTTCTCATCACGGGCATCTATGCCCCTTTTGATGCAACCCATTATCTTATTGGCCTTGGCAGCAGCTGTCTGACACTGGTTTCTGCAGCTTAGTTTGCTGTTCACTAAAATTCCTAGGTCCTTTTCCATGTCAGAGTTACCCAATGTTTTACCATTTAGTATGTACTGGTGACTTGCATTATTCCTTCCCATATGCATAACCTTACATTTGTCAGTGTTAAACCTCATCTGCCACTTCTCTGCCCAAGCCTCCAGTCTATCCAGATCCATCTGTAGCAGTGTACTGTCCTCTTCTGTGTTAATTACTTTACACAGTTTAGTGTCATCTGCAAAAATTGATATTTTACTGTGCAAGCCTTCTACAAGATCATTAATAAATATATTGAAGAGAATAGGGCCCAATACTGACCCCTGTGGTACCCCACTAGTTACAGTGACCCAATCTGAGTATGTACTATTAATAACCACCCTCTGTTTTCTATCACTGAGCCATTTACTTACCCACATACAGACATTTTCTCCAAGGCCAAGCATTCTCATTTTGTATACTAACCTTTTATGTGGTACCGTGTCAAAATCTTTGGAGAAGTCCAGATATACGATATCCATTGATTCCCCGCGGTCAAGTCTAGAACTTACCTCCTCATAGAAACTGATTAAATTGGTTTGACACGACCGATCCCTCATGAAGCCATGCTGATATGGAGTTATTTGCTTATTTTCATTGAGGTACTCCAAGATAGCATCTCTTAGAAAACCTTCAAACAGTTTACCCACTACAGATGTTAAACTTACCGGCCTATAGTTCCCGGGCTCTGTTTTTGGACCCTTTTTGAATATTGGCACCACATTTGCTATGCGCCAATCCTGTGGAACACTCCCTGTCAGTATAGAGTCCTTAAATATCAAGTATAAGGGTCTGGCAATGACATTACTTAATTCTCTTAGGATACGTGGGTGTATGCCATCCGGTCCTGGCGATTTGTCTATTCATTTGCTCTATGTATTTGCCTTTAGGTTCGCCGTTATTCTCTGTTCTCTCTATTAAGTGGATGGTTATCAAGTGTTTTATTCTTTTTCATCACTATTAGGGGTTGCGGCGGTCTCTCTTCTGTTTGGCCGCCACTTAACCCAAACTATTCGAGACGCTCCCCTGAGATCTGGTATCTCAGGTGACAGTCTCTTCTGACCTGTTGGTCTTCTCTCCATACACAGTATTTGCCTGTGTTTAGGTCATAGACACCGGTTTATAGTTTAAAGAGAAGGGGGGTTTCCCAATCCCCCCCCCCCTTTGTTTTTTTTTTTCTCTTCCCTTCCTAAACCCTCTCCTCTTGTGTCTTCCTATACCTCTAACCATGTCTTCCCTGAAGTTCGCGTCTTTCAATGCCAAAGGCCTCAACACTCCAGAGAAAAGGTCGCAAATCCTTCACCATTTCCACCGGCAACAGGTACAGATTATTTGTTTTCAGGAAACTCATTTCAAAAAAAGTGTTGCTCCTAGAATTCGGCATAAATATTATACAACTTGGCACTTTGCCAACTCTGAGCTGACTAAAACCAAGGGGGTCGCCATAGCGATACACAAATCCTTGACTCATCAAGTGCTCAGCTGTACGATTGATGCCGAAGCTAGGTATATTGTACTCTCCCTCCTTATTCGTGGCCAAGAGTTTACTTTCCTTAATGTTTATGCCCCTAATCAAAATCAGTACTCCCCTTGGTGAGAGGTACAGTAATACTATGCGGGGACCTAAACTTAACTTTGGATCCCACACTTGATAACTCCTCGGGGCGGGCCGCTCTTTCCTATCATGCAATCAAGAAGGTTAAGAAGGCTTTCCTGCAATTGCAATTAGGTGATGCATGGCGTATTCAGCATCCCACAGACAGAGACTACACGTATTTCTCTCCACCTCACTCTTCATACAGCCGTATTGACTACATTCTAGTTCAACACCGGGCTCTGGCCTGGCTAGAGTCCACTCACATAGGTAATATATTGTGGTCCGATCACGCACCCATATTCTGCTCTCTCAAAATCCCCAATCTTACGAAGGGTCAGTGGACATGGAGACTGAATGAGTCCCTCCTCCTTGATACAGTCTGCGCTGCAGATATCTCCCTGACTATCACAAACTTCCTTACTGATCATTCACGAGATACTACCTCCCTGCCTATACAATGGGAGGCTCTCAAATGTGTTTTACGGGGTGTCTTTATTAAACATGGAGCTCGACTCAAGAAGGAGAAAGCTCATTCGCTTACCGTTGCCCTTCAAAAAGTTGCGTCTCTTGAACTGGCCCACAAACGTGCTCTTTCACAGCCCATTCTGCGTGACCTTCAAAATGCTCGTCTAGAGGCTAAACGTCTGCTGGAGAACTCTTACAGGCGAATGGTGCAAACCTGTCGTAGCAAGTTCTACGAATATGGCAATAAGAGCGGGCGTATGTTGGCCAGGGCTTTGAGAGGGCAACTTGCTACCTCACATATCCCAGTAATCAAACGCTCTAATGGCTCTTTGGCTCATACTACACCAGATATCGCAGCTTCCTTTCACACTTTTTATTCCAATCTCTATAACTTAACGCCCTCTGCTGATCCGCAGGATCCCTCTCTTTCATCTGTCCCCCACCTATCTGTAGAGGATTCAGCATCCCTGGACACCCCCTTTTCATCAGAGGAACTTCAGGAGGTGATCAAATCCTTACCAGGGGGAAAAAGCCCGGGACCGGACGGTCTCACAGCTAGATTTTACAAAATGTTCTCTTCTTCTCTCTCCCCCATCCTTCTCAATGTCTTTGATTCAGTGTCGGCAGGACTCCCCTTCCCGGCACAAACCACGGAAGCTCATATAGCAGTTATTCCTAAACCGGGCAAAGACCCGCAGATGTGTGCGAGTTATCGGCCTATATCCTTATTGAATGTGGATTTTAAAATATTTGCCAAATTGGTGGCAAACCGCTTGAATCCTTTTTTGCCTTCTTTAATCCACCTTGACCAGGTGGGATTTGTGCCGGGAAGGGAGGCTAGAGACAATACCCTGAAAACTATAGATATTATTCATTATGCTCAGACCCACCAGATCCCTCTCATGATCCTCTCCCTTGACGTAGAAAAGGCCTTCGATCGTATATCGTGGCCGGCCCTCTGCGCCACTCTATCACATATAGGTCTGGGCCCATGGCTCACATCCAAAATTCTTGCATTATATCAGACCCCATCGGCAAGAATTAAAATAAATGGCACACTCTCTCCTGCCCTTGCAATACACAATGGGACCCGCCAGGGATGCCCGTTATCTCCCTTGCTCTATGTTCTAGTTATGGAGCATCTTTTATCTGCAATCCATGAAAACCCAGATATTGCTGGCATCAAAATTGGCAACACTGAATACAAGTGTTCGGCCTTTGCGGATGACCTTTTGCTATATATCACTAACCCTCACATCTCCCTCCCCTCTCTGCAGAAAGAAATATCCCGCTTTGGACTATGGTCTAATTTCAAAATTAATATGTCAAAGTCCTCTGCCCTGAATGTCTCACTGCCCCAAACTCTGGTCTCCAACCTCCAATCCTCCTTCCCCTTTACATGGCCTGCGCAAGGTATCTCCTACCTGGGTATTAAAATCCGCTCTGATCTATCAAAATTATTTAACGATAATTTTGCTCCTCTCCTTTTCAGTTTTCAAAAAGATCTTGATAGCTGGCATCGGAAAGATTTCTCTTGGTTTGGTAGAATAAGTATCATCAAGATGAATCTTCTTCCAAAATTGCTTTACCTTTTGCAAACTACTCCAGTTCGCCTGCCTGCTACATTTTGGGCCCAATTACGCAGATGCTTCACAAACTTTGTTTGGGCTCCAGGTAGACCACGAATTCGCTGGGATGTTCTTACTCGTCCCAAGGATGAGGGAGGATTGGGATTACCGGACTGTAGATTATACTATCATTCCTGCGCATATGCCCGCTTATTAGACATGTTCCGACTTCATAAACCAAAAGCCTGGGTCCATATTGCTGTGGACTGCTCCCCTGTTATTCTGACAGCTGTCCCCTGGCTGATGGGCCCTTTGCGGGATCGTTTATCTGCTCTCTCATATACCACAAAACACACCTTTGCAATTCTGGACTCAATAGGTCCAAATTGCTCTCTTATTGACCCCCTCGGGCCCCTCACCCCGGTGACAGACCACCCCTCATTTCCTCCAGGTAGCTCAACCTTTTCATTCCTCAATCAATCTAAAATCCATCCCTTAAGATTCTGCCAGGTGCTTTCGGCGTCCTCACTGAAACCTTTATCCTCTATTCTAAATAATGCTGACCCCTCCCCACGGCACCATTTTGAATACCTCCAACTCCAACACTTCTATGCCGCTACCCGACCCACACATAAACTCTCCAGAAATTTAACAACCTTTGAGCAGCTTTGTCTAGCGCCGTCAGGGGTTTTCCGAGACATCTCATCACTATATAAACTGCTTCTCCAACAGAGAACCGCCCAAGCGCCGTCTTTCTGCAGAGCATGGGAGGCTGACCTAGGTATCCACTTAACCCAAACTCAATGGCATAAATGCTATCAGCTCTCACACAAAGCCTTGATATCCACAAAATCCCAAGAAACTTGCTATAAAATAGTATCACGCTGGTATAGGGTGCCTTCGCTTCTGCATAAATGGTTCCCATCGGTCTCCGATCGTTGTTGGCGATGTGGTGTGGGTGAAGGAACCCTGCTCCACGTATGGTGGCACTGCCCAATTTTACGCAATTACTGGGATTCCATTCACAAAGCCATATGTGAAGTGACAAACATCCCGTTTCCGAACTCCCCTGAAGCTTTCCTGCTATATGTTTTTGATTTGAATATTCCTGCATACAAAAAATCTCTCCTTAAATATCTTATCCAGGCGGCTAAAACAGTGATCCCTCGCCACTGGAAGGAAACAACCCCACCTACAGTGGAGGAATGGTTTGAGGAGGTTATGTTACATCAGAGAATGGAAGAACTGATCATTCACAACTCTATAGAGTTAGATCATTTTCTTAAAGTATGGGGCCCTTGGGACTCTTTTCGCTCCTCGAGTGCATATCGAAACATATGAACGTATTGTTGCAGGTTCCTCAAACCAATCCTTGCACCTAGTCACTTCTGTCTTGTTCTCACCCACCTGTGTTTTCCTTTCCCTCTCCTTCCCCTTTCCCCCCCAAAGTGTGTGTATATATATATATATATATATATATATTTATTTATTTATTTATTTTTTCCCCCCCGTGCTTTGTTAGTCAGTTACTTATAGGTCGGCAACCGCCGATTAATATGTTAGTACATTATCTGGTCATATGGTTGTATTCATTCACTGTCCTTACTGTGTCTAATGCCTATCTTTCCATATGTACATAATTTGCAAGTTTTCTCCCCAAAGAAAACAAGTATGACACATGTATCTTTGTCTCGATACAAATTGCTTTATTCATTGGATTTGCGTGTTAACATACATGTTTAGTAAAATTCTTGAAAAATTCAATAAAACATTTGAATTGAAAAAAAAGATTGGCATTTTAGACACTGGCCTTTATAAAGGCCCATAGCTGGTGGAGGATCAGCCAAAGTCATAAAGAGGCGCAGGCCACTCCATAACTTTGGTGCATCCCTACTAATCATTGGAGTTGGAGAATAACATATTTACTTTATAGAAGATTGCTGTGAGCATGCTCTGTGTTGTGTACAGCAGTCACTATACAGGGAGGGGGAGAAGGTAAGCTGTCCTTATCAACTATAATGGTATATCTTGTGTTATCTGCTTTTAGCTGTAGAATAGTGGTGCTACCTTTCACTGTAATCTTGGCTCTGATGATACCGAGAAGTAGTCTCCACAAAAATGATGGTTCTGGAAATGTGATGTCATGAAAAACTATTTATTTATTTTTTTGCATGAGAAGTTCTATTATTGTTCAAATGTGGCAAAAAACAAAACTATACATATTTGTTATTGGCTGTATTCATACTGACCCATAAAAGTAACTTGATAGTTATGCTGCATGGAGAACATCATAAATCTGAAGTGCAATAATACAGTGGCAAATATTTTTTATTCTATCACCGCCACAAAAAAGTTATAAAGGGTTATCAATAAGTTATATACAGTATGCACCATGTCTGTCTTCAAAAAATACAACTCATCCCACCAAAAACATTCCTGTGGGCCCTAATGCTAAAATAGGCATGGTAAAAAAAAAAAGTTACCGCTATAAAGATGCTATATTTTTAAATTAAAATTAATGAAATGTGTCGCTTTAATGAGTCAAGTGTTTTTATACACTAGCGTGGAGATTGCATATTGGATTTTTAAATTGTTCTTGTTTTATTTGGATTCTTCTTTTGGGAGCATATGACAATACAATGTAGAAATGGAATGTCACAGGCCACGTGACTGTGCTACAAAGAGAACAGTTTTATGATATGAATATGGAATGCTTTTAGGATAGTGTCATTCTCTCCTGACCTTTCCTGATCAAAGAACGTCATGGAGTCGCTTTGCATTGAAACATTTACATTCATGTGAATAATAATGTGGCACAGTTTCAGAAAATGTTGGTTTGGCATGCATTTAAAAGGACTTTTTAATATAATAAATCTACTTTCTATACAGTACTATAAAGACAATCGCTCCATATAAAAAGATAGGACTTCTACACAACATTAGATATTTTCCTAAATACAGTTGAGATACAGAGATCTGCAAAAAAGTTGCTTTCCAAGATTAAGAATACGTGTAATATGTTTTCATAGTCTTCCCAAGACAGAACTCACCCCATTTAATCACTTGTTGGTTTCATAGGAGCCATATTGTGCATGATAACCCCAATTAAAGGTGTTTTAGTTATGCAAGTCAAGTTGTCTCATGGTATATGTATTTACTTTCTATTTAAATTCCTTACCATATTTAAGAACTCTGCTTTCTGTCAGTATATGAAAACATTATTGTTTATGTGCATATGCTGCAGACTTTAAAGGGGTTCTCCAGGAATTAAGAAAATGAAAATACTTAAATATTACTTCAATGTAAAAATATTCCCAAATACCTTTCATTAGTTATAATGGCTTGTTTTGTCTGGGGAGCAATCATTAGGGAAACTAAAATGGCCGCCATCCTATTAGTGCACACAAAACCTGTCCTAATCACACAGGAGGACAAGTAACTTCACAAGACTGAGGCAAAGAACTGTCTTATCCTGCTCTGGTCTCTGTGGAATTAGCAGAGATGACCTGAAGTTAGAGCCTATTTGTTTATAGCACTGTTAGGGCTCATGCACACAAACGTATTTTCTTTCCGTGTCAGTTCTATTTTTTTTGCGGACCGTATGCAGAACCATTCATTTCAATGGTTCCGCCCAAAAAAAGTAAGGTACTCCGTGTGCATTCCGTTTCCGTGTGTCCGTATTTCCATTCCGCAAAAAATAGAACATGTCCTATTGTTGTCCACAGTACGGACAAGGACAGGACTGTTCTATTAGGGGCCAGCTGTTCCGTTCCGCAAAATATGGAATGCACATGGATGTCATCATTTTTGACCGCAAAAAACATACGGTCGTGTGCATGAGCCCTTAATGTAATGCTCTAGAATGTTCAAGGATTCTGCAGCACCAGGATTGAGTAGTAGCCACCAAGCATAATAGCGCCACCTAGACTGTACTACAACCTTCAAGATTTTTGTAACTTGTATGAGAATTGTAGTAAATCAAACATTTAACGTCATGGTCGTGTGAAGAAAAAGTCAAATCTTCAGTTTAATCAATATGTTCTGCGACTGCCATTTAAAGAGGGGAAACTTTGGCCGCTTCTTACACAGTAGTATTGGATTCTCCTGTAACTGGTAGAACTATAACTAAAAGTATTTTGTTCACCTTGTAAGTTTGTGCCATCCAGCTTAGACAATCAATAACTGATATTAATAAATTTCCATAGCCCAGGTCTGCCACTCTGCTGTTCTAGAAACTAGAGCATGAAAGTCTCCAATGATATTTGGCCCAAAAATTTTTTTTTACTGTCCAGGATGAGAGATTTCATTTTTGTTTTTTACTTTTTTAATATAGAGGTTAGATTCCTACACATGTTTAGAAATGTGCAGTGGAAACTCAGGGCTCCTACCATGTTTCCAGCCTCAAAATATAATTCCAACTCCTTGGTCTAGATGATGAGCTAATGGGTGAATGAATACAATGTAGATAGTTGTGGTAGTATGGAAAAATGCATCACTGACTGTTCCAAACAAAGCAAAGGGCAATGGAACCATTTCACTGCCTTTCTTTTCACGCTTTTAGTGCATAACTAAAAAATGTTTAAGTCACTTGGAAAATACAAAAGACAATCTGGTGTCTTGGACTTGTTCCTGGAAATAATGATATCATAGTCAAGTTGTCTTCCTTTTGCTGGCTCTGGAAAAATATCAGACAAGGGAAGGATACGCTTTTCTTCTACAACATGACATTCTGTGTGTTTGATAAAGAATATGATGTATGCAAATTAACTATTGCTATTATTACACAATGCCTTCTACATAATACAGTATGTAGCTCTGTACTCCTAATTTACTACTTCTAGACTGCCTTCATCCTAGCAGAGCTTCCAGTTTCATGCACAATGGAAGTCAATTCATCTGTCAGTATGTTATTAAAACTGAAAGATGGGACATTATAAAGCTATATAGAAGAATCTCATATCATTACAGTTGGATCATGGCTTTGAACACTTTATGATTGGTCCCCTTGTAATCCTTGGCCTCAAGCATAAGACTCGTTTTATCAAAAAAACATGAAAATCAGTGAGGGTGCTGGTGATGGGTGGACAAAAGGAGAGTTCCAGAACTTGGACTCATAACTTAAGACATGGAGAAAAGATACTGAGGGCACTAAACTTAAAAACAGAAAGTGAAAGCACTTAAAGGGAATCTGTCAACAGTTTTCTACTGCCCTCACTTCCTAACAGCTCCAGCACATGTCAAACGAGTGCCCATATTCATCAGCTCACACCTCTCCCTGCCCACCTGCCTATTTTGTGCTGCACTATGTTTTTTCAGGCCCACTTACTTCTTTTGTCCCTGCCTAAACGTGTTGGCTCTGTCTTCTGTCAATTTGGACCAGCATAAAAGATGGGGCCACTTTTAGTTTTTTTTTTTTAAGGGCCACTTTAAGTTCCCAGTCCGCCCCTGCCTAAAATATTACAAAGTAAATAATATACTTTAAGGACAAGCACTCAAAGAAATTATTGCCTTGTGGCCATTATAAATATAATTGCATTAGAGTTGTAGTAATGTAATAAAGCACTGCCTGAATCCACTCACACAATCTCTGACCTACCCTTTGAACCACAGCCTGGGAAAATTTTGCTGGCTACTGTACAAGTTTAGTCAGTGAAGTTATAGTGGAGTGTCAGGCGGCTCCTACCGAGGCTGACTGCCAGAAGTTCCTGGAGGAACTAGTTATGACCTGAAGAGAAAAAGGGAGATCTTATTATTATCTCCCCATATACACAACTGACACATTTGACCTTAATTTTCAAAATACTTACATTGTTTTTTTTTTACATTTCATTTTAGAGTCCAAATTAATTGTCCCTTCTTTACGTAGGAATGGATGCAGCATTTTATAATAGAGATAGAATTATGAAGAATCTCATCAAGCACAGGTGAGCGTTGGTTTGGACAATATACATAACTGGCTTCAGTGGTTAGCAATGCTTCTGCTTCTGTGTAAGGTCAGCAATAAAATCAGCAATATCCTTATTTCTTCATGTCCATAAAATAAAGACAATATCCCTCCTTTGAAACAGGTCTTAGTCATAGAATAAAATGTTGATTTTTTTTTTATTTTGAATTGAAATTGAATTTGAATATAAAATTATAAAAGTTGAGTTATAAGTAGAAAAAGGGGGCCGGACATTTAACTAATCACAGCTGTGAAATAATTAATTGACTCTAATACAACCCTTCATCTGCCAGCATCCTTCAAAGATAATATTACGACTTTCAACAAACTGAGTAATTTGATGGACAGGAACCAGACCCGAACTGGTTGTAACGCTTCAGATATGTGTCAAAGAAGGGATTTTGCCTTTATTTTATGGACATGAAGAAATAAAGATATTGCTGATTTTACTCGCTGGATGAAACTTCTTTTTCTATGGTATGTGGGCTCTAACAGTTTAACTAAGCTCTGATAATATACCTGGTAATATGTTTTTTTCTTTGTTACTGTAGATTACTGTATAGAACACATGCCAAAATTACATTATAACTAGGCTTGAGCGAATAGTACCAACAGCTGGTAGCAAAGCCAACTATTATAAAATGTTTTCAAAGATGCAGATAGGAAGTAATTAACCAGTCTTGCGCAACTTCAGGCGATACGAACTTTACCTACATGGAGCCAATACATTTTAATGATGTGCAGAAACCACGTTTTTAATCTTGGCAGTTGAAGCCAACGGTGTTAGTCCCTTGTTCATATTTTCCCCCAGTGCTGAGAAAAATGAAGTTTTAATATATGCAAATGAGTCTCTAGGAGCAACAGGGGCGTTGGCGTAACACCTAGAGGCTCTGCTCTCTCTGTAACTGCGTGGCAGTTGCAGAGAGAGCAGAGCATATAAGAGTAGGAGTTGGACTACAGCGGTGAGTGCCATAATCTTTTCTATTATCTTCATATTTTGCTGGATCTTTATTGGATTGAGCACCGCCGAAGCCCATGTTGAGAGCTATCATTCCACCATCTTATATCTCCTTGCATCCCTTGATGTTGAGCAGTGGCATTCGGTGCTTTTCTATTATTTCGTGAATTTCATGGGTCATTTTTGCCACAAACGAAACTCCATGGGAAAAAACCTCGTAAAACGGTGGAGGAGTTGTGTTTTTTCCAGTTCCACCCCATTTTAAATATTTTATTTTTTTACCGCTTTCCACTACATTGTATGCCATAATTAATGGTGGCATTAGAAAGTACAACTTGTCCCACAAACGATAAGCCCTCATACAGCTATGTGAACGGAAATATAAAAAAGTTATGGTTGAAGGAAGATAGGGAAGAAAAATGAAAACGCAAAACCGAAAAAAAACTCTGGTAGTGAAAGGGTTAATACAATGGCACCTTCCGTGAAACCAAATAAAAATCCCAAAGCTTCTACAGAATGTCTTGTTGTTTGCAGTGCACTGTCATGTGACAATGACGTATTGTGATGTACTTTTACTCTTGTACCTGAAAGTTAAAGTAATCTTTCTAACACTCATCCAGGAGACAAATGTGGGTTTTACTTAGTTGTGTTGGAGAAATGATTGACTTCTGTTTACTTTAAATAGAAAAGGGACATACCGAAATAGATTTTATCCCACTCTCTTTTTGAAATAATGTGTCATCTGGCAGGAGATAAAACATGTTCATCCACAGTCAGCTCCTTCAGGTTATCGCTTGCTTCCACACATCTATTCTAGGAACATTAGTTTAACCCCTTGCTGTCCACGGGTCAGTTAATATTTATCTCAAAAGATTAAAATAGGTTAAATAAACAAAAATAATAAAGACACAATGTATTGCTAATATCTATAACATGCAGCACTAGGAGTTTTCTTTATTCTGGGAATTACCATATCATATAATTTCTTGGCACTTATATTAAAATGTTAAATTTAAACCAAAAGCCTACAGCTGTTGTGAAACTACAACTCATAGCATGGGCATGTAGCTAATGATTGTCAGGGAATTCTGACACAAATACAAATGAGAAAATAGGGAAAAAGTAGAATCATGATAATCTAAAAGGAAGAAATAAAATGCCGATGGATATAAAATGGGGTGTCATAAAACATCCCACATAGTATGTATGTAGTTATAATCAATGTGTATATACTGTATGTGCATAAGGTGTATATGTATGAAAAATGTGAATATGCATGTGTAATATGTACATTTTAATTTATATATACACTTGTATGCATGTGCCTGATATATATGCCCATGTATGTGCATATTTTAGTAATGCATATACATATGTGCAATGTAGATATGCAAGTGTGTATTTTATATTTGCGTGTATATGTATGGGAGGGGCAAACGGGGAGTGGTGCCCTATGCACATATCCTGCACAGGTGCCATTTGCCATCAGTGTACACCCGTCTGAGAATATTAATTGGTCTTCAGTTGTCTTAGTGTAATGTCGGTGGTTCTCCAGATCTGACAGGAGACTGAATCTTCCCTGGTCAAGGTGATTGTAAGTATGAATATTCTGCTGATGAGACATGGATCACCACCACACTTTCTCCAGGAGAGAAACTTTCTCTCCTCCAGAAACATCCTCTTACAAGTTTGCTTCTTGTTTCATAAATCCTTACGAGGTCCTGAAACAATCAATCCCATGTACTACTACTCCCATGTACTACATACACTTGAAACCATTCTGGATAATGCTGACAGTGTTATCCAACACATTCCAGAACTGTAAGGGTTACATAGCATCATAAATCAGTATAATACTATGTAACCCCCATTCAGTGCTGGGAGTTCAGTACTCGGTACACGATGTGGGAGATGTCCGAGTCTCACACTCGTGTGAAAGGGGCCTTATGGCTTAATTTTTTTTCCAGCTAATGACTGCTTTATCTGGGTTACTTAACCCGTTAACGCATTATACTGTACATGCCATAATTGGATCCACAAATGGATGAAAAATGGCTATGAAAAACTGATAGTGTCCATTTTTAACTGAGGTTTTTTTTTCATTGTCGTATGCATGTAGCCTTAGGGTGAATGGATTCTTTGCGGTAAGAGCAGTGAGACTATGGACCTCTCTGCCTGAGGAGGTGGTGATGGTAAGTTCACTAAAAGAGTCCAAGAGGGTCCTGGATAAATTTCTGGAGTGTAATAATATTACAGGTTATAGTTACTAGAGATGGGTCGTTGATCCAGGGAGTTATTCTGATTGCCTGATTGAAGTCGGGAAGGAATTTTTTTCCCTAAAGTGGGGAAAATTGGCTTCTACCTCACAGGGTTTTTTTTGCCTTCCTCTGGATCAACTTGTAGGAAAACAGGCCGAACTGGATGGACAGATGTCTTTTTTCTGCCTTATAAACTATGTTACTAATGGGATAAGGGATCAAAAGATCCCAGGATCGAGCCCCCTAAGGGGGCTAAAAGTTGTCAAAATTTAAATCACAACCCTTTCCTAATTTTACATATAAAAATATATACACAATAAAAAAATAAACATATCAGGTTTCACCGCATTTGAAATTAATGTATGAACTATTAAAATATTTTAAAAATTGTGCACCGTGAATGACATAAAACATGTGACTGAGAACTGCAATGTGAAAAATCTATTCCATACCTCTAAATAGGTTTGTTTCTACAGCATGTGCATAGATTTCTGCAAGCCCCTTTAGAAGAATAAAACAGTCACAGAAATTACTGTAAGAAATCTGCTGAATGTCCCTCGCCTTTTATACCCAGCCAAGGGAGGTTGTAAATATTTGCTAATCTTAGACTGATCTCCGCGTCAGGTTTACTTACATGTGCCTATATTTGGACATTTGTAGCCTCAATGTTGCCCATATAGCATAGAATGTCACAAAACCATGTGAACATACCTTTAAAGGGGTTGTCCAGGAATACCTAGTTTCTAACAGGTGCAGGCAGCCTGTCTCCCCTACTGAAAGCATCATACTTACCTGCTCCTCATTGCATGGTACTCTGTTCTGGCTCCCGTGTATCCATCTTTTGGTTTGGGGTTTGTATTCTTCCTTTCCGGCATGGGCATGGTCACCTGATCCTCTTCATACCTGATCCCCTGGCTTCAGCAGTGATGTGTCCACAAGAGACAAGTCACCACAGTGTCATGTGACCATGCCAGGGTGTTAGAAAAAAAACCCAGACCACAAGATGGAGATGCAAGAGGCAGCACAGAGGACCGAAGCAGCGGGGAGAGCAGGTAAGCACAATATGATTCTTTCAGTAGGAGAGGCAGGCACCTGTTAGAAATGATGTATTTCCCGCCATCCCTTTAATGATGACCTGCCACCATGAAGAATTCCAATTAGATAAAAATTAGGAATAGTTTAACACGTCACAGAAAACAATCAGTACTATACATTTGGAGTTCCCCTATTTTTGAGCAATATGATTTTGAAACTGCTAAAACTTCAACTCATCTACAAATCTCTTGCTTTAATTTGCAGTTGTCACTTTGGCTGTTTGCCATATTTCTGGCCTTTGTGATAAGTTGGTATAATAAATCTGAAGATATACAGTATGGTCAAAGCAGACAGGGATTTGTTCTCGTCTGGGTGTTGACAACAAATCAGAGAGCCAACACATGCTAATGTACATGAAATATGGGATACTTGGAGTCATTGGCCAGCTGAGAATAAACTGCCGATACAAAAGGTCTCCTTTTGCATTCCTTTACATTGTATCTCTAAAATATCTATAATGTGGTCCTTGGGCAGTACTTTTACCTAGAGACACATCAGCATGTTGGTTAAGGCATCTGTTAAGTTATTCATATACATAAGAAATCCTGCTGATTGCTTACATCTTTGGCTGACAGCAGAGGGTTGAGCTTAGAAAAGGGGCACGGTTCAACAATCTTTTTGTAATCCATCTGCACCCAAGTCCAGACGTTATCACGGATCACAGACATTTAAACCCTCAGATGCCGTAGTCAATAGTGACCAGAGCACCTGAGCCGAATTTTCCCAGGAGCGCTGCGCTCCCAGTGCCCGAGGGTGGTGTTCGGTAGAAATCTGTGCCTGTGGTAGACTCAGTCCCTCTGATGGAGCGAAGACTACCACAGCACTAGTTCCTATGGGACCTACAAGATGGCAGGGCTTCATAGGAACAAAGAACAATTCTTATAGGCAGCAAGGGTAATTCATTGTGGTCTATGGGACAAGTGATCTAACAACAGCTTGTATAAGTCCTCTAAGGGGACTTAAAATGTTTTTAAAGATATAAAAAATATAAACATTCAAATCACCCCCCCCTCTCCATAATAAAAAAGATAATTTGCACTGTCACATTCCAAAACACCCATACTATTAAAATATAAACGTATTTAACACCGTAATGGAAAAAAAACCCCCATCAAAATAGCCAAAAGTGAACAAAAATGAACGCTCCAAAACGGTGGCAATTAGGCTTGAACAAATCGCCTTCCGGATCATAGATCTGAAGCCGTTTCATTCAAAAACTTCAATGTTAATGCTGTTTCTGTACAGCATTAAAATGTATTGGCTCCGTGAAGCCAAACTTCGCCTCGCCCCAAAGTCACGTGAGACTTCAGTGAATTACTACTGTATTCATATCTGCGTATTTAAAAACATTTTAAAATAGGAATCCAAAGTGGGTTTTGGTACTGGCTAGTACCTCGGTACCAAAACCCCCTTCGGATTCCTATTTTAAAATGTTTTTAAATACACAGATATAAATACAGTAGTAATTTACCCAAGTATCAAGTGACTTTGGGCGAGACAAAGTTTGGCTCCATGGAGACAATACAATCTCAGTACAGCATTAACCACAAAGGTTTTGAACGAATCGATTTTGTATCTATGATCTGAAACCCGATTCGCTCAAGCCTAGTGGCAATAAAAGCTAAAGATTGCCCCACAAAAAAATGAGCCCTCAATCAGCAAAGTAGACTTCGTTGTATTAAAAAAAAAAAAGGATAGGAGTCAAAATATGGTGATCGAAAGAGAAATTTTTCCAAAGCTTTTTTTTTTTTTTTAGTATTAAAACACAAAAGAAAAAACAATATAAATGTGGTATTACTGTAATTGTAATGAACCAGAGAATGAAGGTTACAGGTCAGTTGTACAACATATGTAGGGAATGCCGTAAAAATGGAGTCCTTAAAACTATGGCGGCGTTGCAAATTGCTTGGGACAGAAAGGGATAATATGCCTAAATTTATGTACTAGCAGGTCGTCTTACCTGTTTGCCAACACTGTGGTCCCAAAATGGCAGTTGGTGGAGGGTCATGTGACCAGTCCCATTTGTTGGTGGAGGGTCATGTGACCACTCCCATCCAAAGGTGGACCTTCCCTTATCACATGAAAATTCTTTATCGACTATCCGAAAGTATCGAAAGTATAGGTAATAAATATTGGATCATGGGGGTTCCATCTGCTGGGACAACCCCATGATCCTGAGAACAAGGACTCCTCTCTCAGAATGTAGCGCCAGAATGCATGCTGGCCTACTGCTCCATTCACTTGTATGGGACTGACTAAGCGCTGTCTACAATAGCCCCATAGAACCAAATGGAGCTGTGGACTGACTTTTGCTCTGTTCAGAGATGGGACTTAGGACCCTTCATTCTTGGAATTGCAAGGGGTCCCAGTAGTCGGACCTCTCGAAATCTAATATTTATCATCTATACTGTGAATAGGAAATAAATACATTTTGTGGTATTAACCCTTTAAGTATGCAAACTCTAATTGTCACTTACTATATTTATGAACACCAAACATACAGTAGTGACAGATCTTGGGTGACAATACTATGCAAACAAGAAACACAACTATGTTAAATTTCTTAAATTTTTAATTGATCCCTGTCTAAACTTCCATACGGTGATGTCCAAACAAGTGAGAAGGCCAGAGGTACCGTAGCAGGACTTCATTGGAGTGATCATTTGAACCACATTAAGTAAATAGCTTTTCCTTATATAAGTCAATAGACATGTTAAATTTCATGTCATGATTCTTTAACTAAGAATACTTAAGATGCCCATCATATCACAATAAAATGTATTGATAATCTCTAGCGACAGTTTCTATCATAACCCAGAAAAAAACATATAAAACATTAATTTAAAATATCTCCTATAACATACTCTAACTATAAACTTATTAAATACTGCCACATCCTGGAGAACTTGAGAATGACAGCTACAAGCAGAATATGTGCAGTAGGTAATAAAAGTATAAAAATCCTTCTAACTGCACACACCAAAGTGAGAAATGCTTTCCATAGCTTATTGCCAGAGCACACAGGGCCGATTTCTGTAACTGTCCAGTACATTTGAATACATGTTATAATGTGTAATATGTATAACTGTATGTATAATATGCTGGAAATATAACCCTATTCAGATGTATGGAATAGATTTTCAGTTACACAAATTTCTGAAACAAATCTGCTGCATGTGTGTATACTCTTAGGGACATATCACCACTGATGCCAGTCAATCGATGTACAAGTGGCCGTGACTATGCCCCAGCTGGAAGAAAACAAGCCAGGGACCAAAAGATGGAGAAACGGAAGCCAGTGCCCAGGACTGGAGTGGCAGGGAGAATGGAAGTATTAATCTTTCAAGAGGCGATGCAGGGTAGGGGCCTTCCCTAAAATGTAATATTCCCTGAAAACCTCTTTTGTGGAAATCGACACAAATGTAAAACTTTTAAAAAAGTTTTTACTCATGAATCTAGAAGACTTTCTTTTTTCTGTGGGTGGGCAGCAGCGCACATGAGACAATGAAGCACCTGAATCTCCCAGGATGCATTGCAATTAGCACTTTTTAAACCCTTCCTCCCCTACATTGAAAATAGTTCCTCACATATAGTTCCATTTGAAAATAGTTCCTCACATACAGCCCCAGAGATACATATAGTATGTTCACTGTCTAGATAGAAATATATAGCCATAGATCTATGACTTTAGAAAGTGGGAAGGAGAAGGACAGAATGAAAGAGGGGGAAGAAAAGGCAGGGAAAGAAGGACAGAGGGAAGGGGAAGAAATGGAAAAGGAGGGAGAGAGGGGGAAAGAAACACTGAAGGAACGATGGGAGGAAAGGGGTGTGAAGGAGACAGGGAGGAAGGAAAGAAAGAGGAGGGAGGGAGAGAGGAAAGAAAGACAGAATGAACAGGAGGAAAAGAGGAAGGGAGGAAGGACAGAAGGAAGGCGAGAAGGAGGAAGGGACAAAAGAAAGGAAGGAAGAGGAGGGAACAAGACAGGGAGGGAGGAAAGGGGAGGAATGGAGGTGTGGTGAAACAAGGCAGAAAGGAAGGGGAGGAGAGAGTAAAGAAGGAAGGAGTCTACGCCACATCACCTGCTTCTCTAATAGAGAATCCTTTTTTTATATTTACTCAAAATACAAAAACACAGACTACGTAAGGCCTTCAACAACTTTATTTAAATTTATATAAATAAATTAATCATGCACATTTTAAATGTAAACCCAAGTGAACGTAAAGTGCAGACAAACCTGTAACCTTCATCATGCAGAAGGCAACATCTGACGTTAAAAAATGAAAAAACAAAGCAGCTTTAAAATACCAGGATATAATCACATCAGCTTTAACAGCGAGCTAGGAAGCAAAGCCATACCCTCATATCTCCTGGTCTTATACATTTCCTTGTATTCTTAATGCTAATGTATAAATAAAATAATTTACCAAAATGTGCACTCACAGAGTGAACTTTTATTTACAATACACAATTTAAAACCTATTGTATTTTTATTACATTGGTTCAAGTGAAGAACGTTTTTTTTTTTCCTCTTTTTGTTAATTAGTTTTCCTCTGCCGGGACAGTAAAGAAATTGTCAGGTAGTAGATATGTAAAGCATGTCCCACCATTTACAGAGTCCTGTCATAGGCAGTGTACAAAACAACAATACATTCTTCAAACAAGATCACGAGTAAAGCAGCAAATAAACAACTTTTCTTACAAAATGTTCAATGTTTTCTAGGATTTTTTTTTTTTGGCATCCTGGACCCTTGAAAGCAGTTAGCCAACATTAAATCCAAGGCTTGATTGCAATATACACAGTACAAATTCGGATAATTGAACATGCAAATGTCAGTTTTCCTATCTTCAGAACAATTTACCCTTTGAGATGAGCTGTAAGGCCATGGTGACTTTTAAAGGGAGCACATGAAATTCCACAGACCTATCTTGGATAAAGTCAAACATTATAAAAAGTCATATGAAGATCATCATCCCATTGAAGTTTATTCCACAGTCATTGTCAGCGGCACAGAGCGCCATTATAGATGATCTTTTATACATTTACAGTGTCACACAAGAACTCCAAGCTCCCAAAATGAAACAGGTGGATGGGTGGGACTTTCGACACAAAGTTGAATGTTTGACTGACAGAAGATCAGAAAATGTACCAGTTTTAAGCAAATATAATAGGAATTTAACAAGTGACAAGGGAAACTTACATTCCAAATAAATTTTTGACACAGCATTGTGAACTCCTAAATCCATTGCACAGCTTTAAATAAAACTGGAAACTATATATCTTAAAAGGCTAAAACACCTTTGCTACCCCCTTGTCATTATTCAGATGGTAAGTGGTTTATAGCAATTCCAAAGACATAAAGTAAATCTATATTGTAAATAACTAAACTATATATATCAATTATAACAAAAAAACACCAAAAATGCTTTAATTCTGCCTTGCATATGAAACTAAAGAAAACATATCTAGAAATAAAACTAGAGAAACTGATAACAGTATCTATCGCTCTTTCTACCCTCAAGGGCTCAGCAGATCACATGCCTACAGCTAATCCCTAGCACTGTGAGCCTTTGAGGATTTAAGAGATGTCATGTAACAGCATAAACTAGCAACAGCAGCAAAAATGACAATTTTTTTTATCTTATTTGCTATGAATGGCTTGCAGAAACAAGTCTACATGGAGCAGAGATTGTTCAGACACAGATCTCACTGCATTGTCCTGTCATGGAATACTGAAATAAAAGGTAAAAAACCCCAACAAAACACACAAAAAAATGTTACATTCTGCCAGCTGAGATTCACCTTCTTTATTTCGGTAAAGAAAAAAAATGGCAGCTACTTTGTCTTATTAAAAGGTGATTGCCATTCCTATGGATGTTTATCACAGGCCCCTTTTATTTAGTTGGTATGCATACAGTTTTCATTCTCAAGGTCGTTTTCATTCTCATTCGTCTCCTCGTCGCTCTCCAGTGGGGCACCAGTGGCAGCTGAAGCACCTTTCCTGACTTCTCTGTCCAGAGGGAAGAAGCCGGTTCCGCTAATGGTATCTTGCCGTTGATAAAACAGAACGTATGCTGCTTTGGACTGTGGAAAAATAAACAAAACACTTTAGAATAAGTCAAAGTCTTAAATGGGTTTTCCTGCTATTAAATATTACAGGTGCATCTATATCATCGAAAATGTTATTTCAGTAATTCAATTCAAAAAGTGAAACTCATTCTATAGACTCATTACACACAAAGCGATCTATTTCAAGTTGCACTCAATTCTTGGTCATGGGGCTCCTTTTGCACAAATGACTGCATCAATGTGGCATGGCATGGAGGCGATCAGCCTGTGGCACTGCTGAGGTGTTATGGAAGTCCAGGTTGCCTTAATAGCAGCCTTCAACTCATCTGCATTGTTGGGTCTGGTGTCTCTCATCTTCCTCTTGACAATACCCATATAGATTCTCTATGGTGTTTACGTCAGGCGAGTTTGCTGGCCAATCAAGCACAGTGATACAGTGGTTATTAAACCAGATATTGCTACTTCTGGCAGTGTGGACAGGTGCCAAGTTCTGCTGGAAAATGAAATCAGCATCTCCATAAATCTTTTCAGCAGAGGGAAGCATGAAGTGCTCTAAAATTTCCTGATAGATGGCTGCACTGACTTTGGACTTGCTATAAAACAGTGGACCAACACTAGCAGATTACATGGCTACCCAAACCATCACTAACTGTGGAAACTTCACACTAGACCTCAAGCAATTCGTTTGTGTGCTTCTCCACTCTTCCCCCAGACTCTGGGACCTTGATTTCAATCTGAAAACAGGACTTTAAACCACTGATCAACAGTCCAGTCCTTTTTCTCCTTAGTCCAGGTAAGATGCTTCTGACGTTGTCTCTGGGTCATTAGAGGCTTGACACAGGGAATGAGACATTTGTAGCCCATATCCTGGATAAATCTGTGTATAGTGGCTCTTGAAGCACTGCCTCCAGCCGCAGTCCATGCCTTGTGCATTTCCCCAAAATTCTTGAATGGCCTTTTCTTGACAATCCTTTCAAGGCTTGGTTATCCCTGTAGCTTGTGCACCTTTTTCTACCACACTTTTTCCTCTAACTCTACTCTTGGGGGTTATGCTCCTTGTGGATGGTGTCAATGACTGTCTTTTGGACAACTGTCAATCAGACTGAGGGACCATGTAAAGGTTTAGGAAACCTTTGCAGGTGTTTTGTGTTTATTAGCTACAGTGAGACTCCATGAGTCTACAATACTGAACATTTTCACAATACTCTAATTTTACTGACTTTTGGGTTTTCATTAGCTGTAAGCCATAATCATTAACATTAAAATAAATAAATGCTGTAAATATATCACTCTGTGAGTAAAGAATATATAGAGTCATTAAAGGGGTTGTCTGAGTTATAGAAAAAGAAAAAAATCACACTGCAAACCTGATGGTAAGGAATATATACATGGGTGAGGTTTAGTAAAAGAAAAATGCTACTTACACACATACCTAGCACTGGTCTGGCCCAGTTGTTTGCATGCAGTTGCAGATGTGTGGGGCGTATAATAACATTCTATGACATTCTTCTTGTGAATATTTGTGGGTGTCAGCTAAGACACCCTTTTCCCTACCCCTGCGCTTGGTTCTCTTTGCAGAACACATCCATGGCTACTTACACTGTCAGCCTTGCTGCTCTTAGCTGACACAGACATTTTTTTTCTGGTTCCCCTTCTGGCCATTTACATCCTGTTGCTTCTTCCATTTATACAGGCAAAGGATTTCACCTGTTACAGTTCAGAAAAACTATTCTCCTCATTCTGTTGGGTTTCACTGTAATTGGTATTGCCTTTCTGCTCATCAGGTTGTGAAAGCTAACATTAAAGGGGTTCTCCAGGAATTAGGTTCTCCACTTAAATATTATTTTATAATAAATATATTCACAAATACCTTTCATTACTTAGAATGGCTTATTTTGTCTAGGAAGCAATCATTAGGAGAAATAAAATGGCTGTCGTCCTCTCAGTACACACAAAACCTGTCCTAATCACACAGGAGGACAAGTTACTTCACAATACTTAAATATTACTTTATTATAAATATATTGTCAAATACCTTTCATTATTTATAATGGCTCGTTTTGTCTAGGGAGCAATCATCAGGGGAAACAAAATGGCCGCTGTCCCATTAGTTTACACAAAACCTGTCCTGATCACACATGACGACAGATTACTTCACAACACTGAGGTAAAGAGCTGCCTCATCCTCCTCTCTGCTCTACTAGTCAGGGATTATGATCCTAAATACGGGTGATTCTCTGTGGTAATGGAGATGATGAGGAGACATGAGAGGAGGTGGGGATGTGGCTAATGAGCAGTAGCACTTGTAAGCAGTCCCCATTACTAAAGTCTGTCCTCTCTGTACTTCATGTCTCTTCATGAACTAAATTCCCCAGAAACTCAGCTAAAGTTCTTATCATCTGTATTCAGGATCATAATCCCAGACAGGCAGAGCGCAGAGAAGGATGAGGCAGCTCTTTACCTCAGTGTTGTGAAGTAACTTGTCCTCATGTGTGATCAGGACAGGTTTTGTGTAAACTAATGGGGCAGCGGCCATTTTGTTTCCCCGATAATTGCTACCTAGACAAAAGGAGCCATAATAAATAATGAAAGGTATTTGAGAATATATTTATAATAAAGTAATATTTAAAGGGGTATTCCCATCTCACAAATGTAGTTTGTATAGTTAGATATAGCCATACCAATATTATTACTAATAGAATGTATTTATATAAAATGTACCGTTTCGAAGATTTTCCTATTTGTATCTCCATTGTCCCACACACATCAGTCAGGCCGTTGCCCCTAGTTACGACCACCGCGGCCATGTAGTAGTGGAGGCCGGCTTGCTCCTTTTCAAACCCGCTCTGAGGTAACTGCTGTATTGTGAACGCACATTGTATGAGCCTGCGGAGACACATCTTAGGGGACTTTCACATGTGCGTTTTGGACGCTACCAGTCCAAAATACAATGGTCACTATCCGTCCAAAACGCAGACTTTATAAAAGGATCCTGCTCCATAGAGATGAATTGATCTTGGGACAGGATCCGTTTCTCTGTGTTTTGGAAGCGCAACCCGCATGCTGATGTAATGTGTGTTCACAATACAGTAGTTACCTCAGAAAGGGTTTGAAAAGGAGCAAGCCGGCCACCACTCCTACATGGCCGCAGTGGCCGTAACTATGGGCAACGGCCTGACTGATGTGTGTTGGAGAATGAATATACAAATAGGCAAATCTTCTAAACCGTAGATTTTATATAAATACATTCTATTAGTAATAATACTGGTATGGCTATATCTAACTATAGAAACTACATTTGTGAGATGGGAATACCCCTTTAAGTATTTTCATTTTCTTAATTCCCGGAGAACCCCTTTAAGCCATTCCACATTTTGGGTCCAGTAATGTGCAGGGGGTGCAGTGTATTGCTGTCAAGCTCCGCCCACATAGTGGAACTCAGTACTGATGTCTATTGCAGTGGGTGTGGCTCATCTCTGACAATCGCCGCCCACATTTTGGACCTCAGTACTGATGTGCCATGCACATGACTGATTGGTACATGCTGACTGTTGGCAAGCGCTGTTCAGTCTCAGCCTCCATGAGGACGCTTTCTGAATGAACTGCGCATAACAGCTCTCATCGAAAGATGGATTGTGTATATGTGTTCCCACAGACAAGACAGCTAAGCCTACAGACATCAGTAGTGACAACCCATGATGGGCACGTGGCTTGTCGCACCACTGATCGGATATCAGTGGCGTTCCATGCACAAAGGCAGGACTGCTTTGTTCTGCAGCGCTAGGCCGCTGCACAGAATGTCATTATAGCAGACAAAGAAGTTGACATCACAGGTCATGTTATGTACAGCAAAATATGAGAACGGGGCCACTATAGAAGAAATCCATTAGTTTAGAGACTTGGACAGTCCCTCTAAAAAAAAATTATCTTGTGTCTACATAATGTACCGTATTTTTCAACCCAAAAGACACATTTTTTCCCCCCAAAAGTGGAGGGAAAATGCCCCTGCGTCTTATGGGTCGTATACTAATGAGCGCATCCATTACAGAAGCGATCATTAGTACTGGAGGACCAGGAAGCGGTGAAGGCTCTGTACTCACTGCTTCCTGGTCCTCGGCTGTTGGCTGTGCAGTGGCAATAGGGGCTGATCTGAGACAATGGGGGCTAACATGACAGGCAATGGGGGCTGTTGGGGGCCAATATGAGAGGCAATGGGGGCTACTGAGGGCTGATACGAGGCAATGGGGGCTGCTGGGGGCCAATATGAGAGGCAATGGGGCTACTGAGGGCTGATATCAGGTAATGGGGGCTGTTGGGGGTTAATGTAAGAGTCAATGGGGTCTGCTGGGGGCTTGATATAAGGCAATGGGGGCTGCTGGGGACCAATATGAGAGGCAATGGGGGCTACTGAGGGGTGATACGAGGCAATGGGGGCTGCTGGGGGCCAATATGAGAGGCAATGGGGGCTACTGAGGGCTGATATCAGGTAATGGGGGCTGTTGGGGGTTAATGTAAGAGTCAATGGGGTCTACTGGGGGCTGATATAAGGCAATGGGGGCTGCTGGGGACCAATATGAGAGGCAATGGGGGCTACTGAGGGCTGATACGAGGCAATGGGGGCTGCTGGGGGCCAATATGAGAGGCAATGGGGGCTACTGAGGGCTGATATGAGGCAATGGGGGCTGCTGGGGGCTAATATGAGAGATAGTGGGGGCTGCAGGGGTCTTATCTGAGGTCTTATTGGGGGTCATTTACATTGGGGTCTGAGCTGAGGTCTGATTGTGGGTCTGATCTGAGGTCTTGTTGGGGTCTTATTAACATTGGGGGTCTGATAGGGGCTCTTATTGTCCTCCTCTAAAACCTATATGCGTCTTATGGGCCAGTGCATCTTATAGGGCGAAAAATATGGATACAAATTAGTTATAGTGCCCCCTGGTGTCCTTTCTGATTTTTACTGGTTGGCCTGCACAACAGCAGGAATAAATGCTTGAGCACCCAGGGGCTAGCATTAAGGTACTGAAATAATAACAGAGAAAATGGGGTTTGTTCACCGCACTTGTCATGCCATGAGCAAGGACAAGTGTTACTGTGTCCAAAACACGTATGTACAAGATGTTTTTAATGCGTTTACAATAAACAATTTTTTTTCTTCCTGTGTGATTATTTGTACTGGATACATTAAGTAGATAATCTGATCCACTGGGCAGTATACACTGCAGCTTACCCACTGAGGCATTCTGAAATGCTGACGTGCCTTACTGCATAGCTTTGCTTGAGCGATGCATTAGCACTCTGTATATTTATCCATTCACCTGGGTCTATACACTTCTGCATATCAGGCACTCTTATCATCTCTTTTTCTACTATATACCATTTTTCAGACCATAAGAAGCCCCTTTTACCCCCAAAGGGAGGGAAAAATGGCAGTGCATCGTACAGTCTGAATTCTAATGACCGCTTCCGTTATGGAAACGGTTATCAGCATGCAGGTGGTATGTGGAACGGAGAGGGAAGCGTTGTGCTGGCTGTATTTACCCTCTCTGGTCTTCTTCCGGGTGCCATGATGCACTGTGTCCTGACTACTTACAGCATCAGGACGTAGTGCACGTAGGCGTGTACCATGATCTAACACTTTGCGACGTCCGGTCACATTGCAGTGCAGGCCGGAAGAACAGCAAGTAGTGGCGAGTTCTGAATGTGGAGAGTGGCAACTCCCCCAAGGAGCAAGCGAGGTAAGTTTATTTTTTTTAATGTCTGATGGAGTTTTGATCTGAGGGTGATGGGGTCCGGTGTGAAGTGTGATGGGGGTCTGATCTGAGGCTGGTAACAGCTGGGGGGTTTGATATGAGGCTGTTGGAGGTTGGGGGTCTTATCTGAGGCTGATGGGGGTCTTCTCTGAGTGGGGGGTCTGATCTGAGGTCTGATGGAAGTTGGGGGTGTGATATTTGGTGTCTGATCTGAGGTCTGATGAAGAATGAGGGGGTCTGATCTGAGTTGTGATGAAAAATATTTTTTTTAATTTTCCTTCTCTAAATACTAGGTGCATCTTATAGTCCGGTGTGTCTTTTAGCCCTAAAAATATGGTAAGTGGCCACAGAGTGTGTATCAAAATAATCCCAGGGTTACCATAGTAAGTACATCATAACAGCAATATCTAAAAATATATATAATTTCAAATGAAAACATCTAACAAAAAGGTAATGGCTAATCACTGGATGATCTCTTGTGAATGAGACAATATGCATGCTTTTAAAATAAAATTATCTTAGCAGGCTGAAGGAAACAGAATACTTGCCACTATCTGATCTTCAGATGCAGTGGAAACACTACTATCATCAAAGTAATACCATTTCCCATCATCTTTATTTTTTGCAAAGGCTGTGTCTAGGAGAAAAGACAAAGTGAAGAGACGTCAAACATTTTTTTTCTGTGACTTAGAGAGGGAAAAAAATAATACTATATATATATATATATATATATATATATTTTTTTTTTTTTCACATATTCATACTGTGAAAGCCAGTATTATCAAAGGTTATTTAATTCCATTAAAAAATGACTTAAAGGGGTTGTGTCACTTCAGCAAATAGCATTAATGATGTAGAGAAAGTTAATACAAGTCACTTACTAATGTATTGTGATTGTCCATATTGCCTCCTTTGCTGGCTGAATTCATTTTTCCATCACATTATACACTGCTTGTATCCAGAAGTTACAACCACACTGCAATCCAGCAGCCGTGATCGTGTTTGCACACCATAGAAAAAAGCGCTGTCCTCTGTGGTGGCTGGGACGGCACATAGGCAAGCATTTTTTCCTATAGTGTGCAAACACGACCACCACTGCTGGATTGCAGGGTGGTCATAATCATGAAAACAAGCAGTGTATAATGTGATGGAAAAATGAATCCAGCCAGCAGAGGAGGCAATATGGACAATCACAATACATTAGGAAGTGGCTTGTATTAACTTTCTCTACGTGATAAATCCCATTTCCCGAAGTGAGACATCCCCTCTAATTGTCCTCTAGGGACCTACTGTGCAACATGGGTTTTTGGTATACCAGTAGTAACTGAGCAACTGAAGCTTCACTGAGCACCCTCTTAGGATTCATGCACTCATGAGATTTTTGAATATATCTGATGCCACAATCCATCTGGTGTGGTACAATGCCATAAGATATATCATACTGCAGCTCATGGAGTGCCTAGAGCTTCGTAGTATGGAACCACGGGGACTCCATGTGTCTCCATACATCTTCAAGGCACACTGGTCTGCAATACCCACAGGTTCAGCCAGCAAGAGATGCATTACAAGATGCCAATGATTTTCCAAAAGGTCCAGTAAAATATACCAGTATATTTCCTGATATGCATCTGTATAAGGGGCCATTCAGACGGCCATATTATTGCGGGTAATGCGGACCCGCAATACTACGGCTGCCGCCTGGCGTGTGTTCCACAGCGCTGCGGAACACACAGCCGGGCACCCCATTCAAAATGCCTATACTTGTCCGCTATTGTGGACAAGCATAGGACATGCTTTATCTTTTTATGCGGAGCCCGCTCCCAAAGAGGTGATTGGGGCCGCGTCTATTCCGCAATATTCATACGGTCGTATGAATGGGGCCTAATAGACATTAGCAATAAAAAAGGTCTGTGACTTACAATGACCACCTCCCATTCCTCCATAGTGATTTGATACAGCTATTAAATTGTAGCAACAAGGGCCAGCATTTGGATTGATGAGGAATTTTGACATGTCCAAATCACTGTTAAAAAAAAACAAATAAAAAAAAATGAGCAGAGAACACATAGGAAAGAACTAGTACATGACATACAGTAAAAAAAATATATCTTTAAAGGGGTTATCCCACAAAAAAATATTCTACAGTGTTCAAACCAGCATCTGGATCAGTAAAGCCACTGAGTTATTCAATAAAATGTATCTGTATAGCACCACCTGCTGTTTGCCTTTCTTATTTCTTTGTCCTGGTCACTCAGATGGCCACACATGCTCAGTTTCATTCTTTCACTGCCTCCTGAGCTGTGAAAGGGAGAGCATGGACACGCCCCCTTATCTGCAGCAGAAAAGACACTCCCCTTCAGCTGTCAGCTTGATGTAAATCTAGCTGTGAGAAACGAAGGAGGAGATCTCTGGATCCATGTGAGGTACAGGGCTGATTCTAGCTTTGTTAGAAAGAGATTGCCATGTACTATGTGATGTCTGATTTTCATTTTATACATTAATCATGGGATAACCCCTATAATAGTTGAGAGAGATGCCAAAATACATATCTTAGGGCTAACAAAAAAATATTCCTACATGAAGGATTTTTTTTATTCTGCTAAACAAAAAAAAAAAAAAACACTCCCGAACAGACTCCATTGTAATCAATGGAGCCTGTTCGGCTCAGCTATGTGCAGAACCTGTAATGTTTGTTATTTTCACTGTTGTGATTCTCTAATACAGCAGAACAATGGAAATGACTGGTGTGGGTGAAAATGTAGATTTTAATGTTAGCAGTAATCATTATATCAAAATTTGCAGGTCACTAATGGAGCTGACGTATATAGATTTATTGTTACTATGCAATATGACACTAACTAGTTACTCTTAATAGGAGTGATATATTAATACCCCCATTACCCCCAACTTCTCCCTCAAAACACACAGGTCTCAAGAACCAGTCCTAGTTACATTCTAGGATGGGACTGTTTACCCAGATTGTGACCATTTTAATTTACTGGAATGATTACCCCCTAGATAAAAATGAGCATCTTTTGCTAATGAAAATTATATGTATAAAATTATTTGTAATACTTTTTATGCATTTTTGTTTTTGTTTTTCAAAAGAACTCCTTAAAGGGGTTGTGCAAGAATAGGGATGGGGGGGATTTTTGAGAATTCCCCCAGTTTGACAGACCTGTAAAGGGAAGCTTACTTACCTGCTTCCGGGCGCTGGCTCCCGGCTTCCGCTTCCAGCGTGCGATGCTCCGCAGGGCTCCCTCTCTGTAAACATGCGGTTTGACATCGCCACTGCCATTCACTGATCGTTGTTGTGACGGGTTCCCTGTATGTCATGACAAATGGTCACATGATGCAAGGGGATTAGGTCTCAACCGCGGCCAATGATTGGCTGCAGATACGTCAAACATGTTTACAGCAAGGAAGTCCAGCAGAGCATCACAGGCCTTGACCTTTATAGGTCCAGCCAAGGAGGGGGTAGGTTTCTCCATTCTGGCACAACCCCTTTAAAGGGCTGTTTATTCCTTTTAGATGTGAACTTACCTTACAGGAAAATCAACTAATGTATCCAGTTTATCCCTCATGTATCTACTATATGAAAAGCGTTTCAAGTGCACCACAAGAACCGGAGGTAAAGACCAGAGATCTAATTTTTTGGTTGCTTGCTGATGTTCTTTGCAGTTTGGGCAATACCTGTGAAATAGTACATGAAATTCTAGTTCTTGCACAGTATACTATAAGAATCTACATAAAGGTTATAAATGTTAACTGATCATCATGCTTAGCGGTTAGCAAAAAATTGGCCCATTGGTAGTAAACTGTGGTGCATGCTTCATTTCAGATTGTATTGAGAACTGACACAGGAATAGGTCTACCATAACTGGGGAAAACAATACATGCTTTAAAATATTCTGAAAATGTCTGGTCACCTCTTACTCATCACATTATTAATGGGCGTGTTTGGTAAAACACGGGCAATGTCTGATGATTGTACAAGTCCAAAGACCCAGATATTTACTGCACACCACTATCCAGCTTTTAACTTTATGATCAAATAGAAAGATTTCTGAGTTCACCAATGGCTACGATGCACATCTCAACAGAAATCCAACTTAAAGGGATATTCCCATCTCACAAATGTAGTTTGTATAGTTAGATATAGCCATACCAGTATTATTACTAATAGAATGTATTTATATAAAATGTACCGTTTAGAAGATTTGCCTATTTGTATTTCCATTGTCCCACACACATCAGTCAGGCCGTTGCCCCTGGTTATGGCCACCGCAGCCATGTAGTAGTGGTGGACGGCTCATTCTTGTTCAAACCCGCTCTGAGGTAACTGCTGTATTGTGAACGCACATAGTATGATCATGTGGAGACACATCTTAGGGTACTTTCACATCTGCGTTTTGGACGCTACCAGTCCACAACGCAGTGGTCAGGATCCGTCCAAAATGCAGACTTTGTAAACGTATCCTGCTCCATAGAGATGAATTGATCTTGGAACAGGATCTGTTTCTAGAACAAGAACGCAGCTTGTAGCATTTTTGTCTGCGCTTCCAAAACGCAGATGTGAAAGTACCTTAAGATGTGTCTCCGCATGCTCATGTAATGTGCGTTCACAATACAGCAGTTACCTCAGAGCAGGTTTGAACAGAAATAAGCCGGCCACCACTACTACATGGCCGCGGTAGCCGTAACCAGGGGCAACAGCCTGACTGCTGTGTGTGGGACAATGGAAATACAAATAGGCAAATCTTCTAAACGGTACATTTTATATAAATACATTCTATTAGTAATAATATTGGTATGGCTATATCTAACTATACAAACTACATTTGTGAGATGGGAATACCCCTTTAAGGCTACTTTCACAGTAATGTTTTTTGAGGATCCGTCATGGATCTGCAAAAACGCTTCCGTTACAATAATACAACCATCTGCATCCACCATGAACGGATCCGGTTGTATTGTGTATTATATAGTAATGATAATCTGTCCCCATTGTCAGTGAAAACGGATCCGTCCCCGTTCACTTACACTGTGTGTCAGGACGAATCTGCTTTGCTCCGCACCACACTGCGGACAGAAAAACGCTGCTTGCAACAGCATTCTGTCCGTGATGGGAGCACAACCAAACTGAACGGAATGCATTCTGGTGACTCCCTTCAGTTCAGTTTTGTCCCCATTGACAATGAATGGGGACAAAACTGAAGCGTTTCCCCCCTCTATTGAGATCCTAAGACAGATCTCAATAGCGGAATTGAAAACTTTAGTGTGAAAGTAGCCTTAGCTCCACCACACATCAAAGGAGAAAGAAGACTGATATAAAGAAAATAAGAGGTACGCATAAACAGGGAAGATTTTCCTGCATTTCTGTTGTGGATTGGGCACTGAGTTTGCTTCAGATTTGCTATGGATTTATCCCTAGGCATTGCAAAGGGTGTGGAATTAAAATTCATATTGTAAATCCATTTATGCTGCAGATTGTTATGGCTACATGTAGATGAAATTGGTTTAAATGCTAGTGTAGATTGGTGCAGATTTTCTGCACTTAAAGAGGTTTTGTCACGTCAGGAAATGGCATTTATAATGTAGAAAAAGGTAATACAAAGCACTTAATTATGTATTGTGATTGACCATATTGCTTGCTTTACTGGCTGGATTAATTTTTCCATCACACTATACACTTCTTGTTTCCATGGTTACAGACCACCCTGTAATCCAGCAGCAGTGGCCGTGTTTGCACACTATAGGAAAAAGCACAGGCCTCTCTGGTGACTGGGATCACAGGGGCACTTTTTTTTTTGCAGAACTTTTTTCTATGGTAAGCAAACAAAATTAATTTAGCCGGCAGGGAAGCAATATAGACAATCACAATACATTAGTAAGTGCCTTAGTAAGTGCCATTAGTAAGTATTAACTTCGCCTATATGATAAATGCCTTTTGCTAAAGTGAGACAATCCCTTTAAAGAAACACTCCCAAAAAACACTCCTGTTAGAAAGGTGCATGATGTAAACTGTCTTCTTACCAGTGACTGAATTTGTTAGTTATCCCCTTCCTTCTGATCCACAGCTGTCATGTGACCAGCACTCTGACTCTCCAAATAACACATCTCATGTGTGGACAAGAAGCCAATTTCTCTATGTATTCCTATGGGAGCCTCAATGTCAGTCTCATGGGAATGAATAGAGAAGTAACTGACTTCCTGTCCTGTGTCAGTTGGAGATGACACATGACACAGCTAAGGATCAGAATGGAGGTTATAACTCACAAATACAGCCGCTGGTAAGATTACCTTCACTACAGATTACATCGTGTACCTTTCTAACAGGTGAAAGAATTAATATTATTTTGGGAGTGCTATTTTAATTCTAAGGGAAATCTGCAGCAAAATGTGTGCCTGTTGGAGTCAGTAACTCTAAGTTTTGACTCCGAATTTTTCACACTCAGACTCGAGTTCCGACTCCTTCATAAATGGCCAATAAATTAGTATTAACAAATTTACTGTAGTAAAATGGTAACATCAGGATTTTTTCTTAAATCAGGCTATTAATTGGAATATAATTTCTGAAATTCCCAACATTTTCTAAATTCCTTCAAGTACATAAGCAAAGCACTATGAGTTTAATTGGAAAACACTGTTATACATTAAATAATTGTAAGAAATATATGATTTTTTTTCCTCAGAAAAAGTTACTAAGAAGTATATGCATGTCCTGGAAATGAAAAGACTCATGTGCAGGCTTAAATAGGTATAAAAGAAACATGTAAAGTGTAGCTGCTATATTCAGTGCTTGCCATGAAAGGGTTGTTTGGGAAGGAATAACTTTTCACAAGATCCCGCAGCCTACCGCTGCTATGGAAAGATTCATACTTACTGCTATTCACAGCTCCGGTCCTGCACACAGGCTCCCGTGTGTCTATCTACCGGTCTGCAGTTTGTTTACTTCCTCTCTGGACATAATCATCTGCTCAACTGCAGCCAATGAGCCCACAAGAGACACATCACAGTTATTGGCTGCAGTGCAGCAGATGATCATGTCCGTGCCGGTGACAAATTAAACAAGAGACGGACCAGACAATGGAAGTAAATATGATTCTTTCCATATTTAAAAAGGCTGCAGGCTCCTCTGAATAGTTAATTATTCCCGTACAACCCCTTTAATGCTGTTTTCCTATTCTGTCTAGCAGTTCTGAGATGACCTCAGGCATGCCCTGTAGTGAACTTTCCAATATATCTATCTATATATATAAGATATAATAAGATAACTAGTATAAAGGACAGGGGAAGTGAGAACTGATTATATATCACCACTAGAACAACCTTCTTATCACTGTTTATAGTATAAGGATATGAGAGAACACAGGAGATGTGAGAACTGATTATCTATCACCACTAGAACAACCTTCTTATTACTGTTTATAGTATAAGGACAGGGGAGAACACAGGAGAGATGAGAACTGATTATCTATCGCCACTAGAACACACTGCTTATCACTGTTTATAGTATAAAGACAGGAGAGGTGAGAACTGATTATAGATCACCACTAGAACACACTGCTTATCACCGTTTATAATATAAGGGACAGGAGAGAACACAGGAGAGCTGAGAACTGATTTTCTATCACCACTAGAAAACCCTGCTTATCCATGTTTATAGTATAAGGAATGGGAGAGAACACAGGAGGCGTGAGAACTGATTATCTATCACCTCTAGAACACAGTGCTTATTCCTGTTTATAGTATAAGGATAGGAGAGATGAGAACTGATTATCACCATTAGAACACCCTGCTTATCACTGTTTATAATATAAGGGACAGGAGTGAACACAGGAGAGCTGAGAACTGATTTTCTATCACCACTAGAACACACTGATTATTATTGTTTATAGTATAAGGGATGGTAGAGAACACAGGAGACGTGAGAACTGATTATCTATCATCTCTAGAACACAGTGCTTATTCCTGTTTATAGTATAAGGACAGGAGAGAACACAGGAGAGGTGAGAACTAATTATCTATCATCACTAGAACACCCTGCTTATCACTGTGCATAGTATAAGGGTAGGGGCAAACATAGGAGAGGTGAGAACTGATTATCTATCACCACTAGAACACACTGTTTATCACTGTTTATAGTATAAGGATAGGAGAGAACATAGGAGAGGTGAGAACTGATTATCTACCACCACTAGAAAACCCTGCGTATCATTGTTTACAGTATAAGAACAGGAGAGAACACAGGAGAGGGGAGAACTGATTATCACCACTAGAACACACTGCTTATCAATGTTTACAGTATAAGGGCAGGAGAGATGAGAACTGATTATCTATCACCACTAAAACACCTGTTTATAACTGGTTTTGATATATAAATAAAGGCCTTAGATTGATAAAACGAAAAATATATTTACATTTCTAAATTTATATGACAGTTAATAAATTAATTACACAATATTAACAGATAATATTGCTACCTACTCCACTCAAAACTAGCTCCAAGTCCAACTCCACAGCCCTGTGTGTCTATACCCTAAAGAGCGATACCCAACTGCATCCAGATCCTTTAAAGAAGTGGTTCTCTACTTATGCCTCCCAGCCTGCGGGTGTTAGAGCATGGTTGGGGTTGTAATAATGGAAACAAACATATACGGTGTGTTAGTAGTATGAAGCCATTTATTCCAACTTGCATCTCAACTTGCATTCACCTTTTACAGGTATATATATATATATATATATATATATATACACACACACACATATACATGTATATATATATATATATATATATATATATATATTTATTTCGAATGTTTGAGATAGCAAACACATTCAGCAGGGAATAAATTTCAACATGCAATCCTAGTCCGAGTCCTAGCAGCAGTGGTTATTTTTATTTATTTATTTTTTTGGAAGGAGAGGGGTGCACCTATCTTCTCCTGTTGCTATCTGGTGCTGGGGCCCAGCACAGTCTCTATAACTCATAATGCTCAACAATGTTGCAGCTTCACTAGCAGTATTCACTATTAAAGCAGTGGGCCTGGATGGTGATGTCTGACGCCATTCTTTGCTAGTCTGACCACCGTTTTCATAGTGGAAATTGCTAGAATAGTGCATGTTAAAATACAAAGACTGAGCCGGGCCCCAGCGGCAAATATAAGCAGTAGAAGATAATTGCTAGCCTCAAAGTTCCCCCAGATGAATCTGCTCACTGGGCCCCGGCGCCAATGTATCAACAAAAGATAGGTGCAGAGGTGCTGGGCCCCAGATGACAGTGTAGATAATAGATTCGCCTGAGTTAGGGCTTAGATTAAATAGCAAGTAGCATCTACCACCTACACTGCTCCTGCAAGTATCATGTAGGCAGCTAAATTAGACAGGCCTGCTACCTACCCCCAGCCCCCATCCCCAGGCACAGTGAAATTAAAATGTAGCTGGGGTGACCCACTATAGGCCCTAGGCCCCAATTAAATCATATGGGCTGGCCATAATTGTTTTATTTTTACAGTGACATAGATGACAGCTTTGACAGGATGAGCTATAATTTGTAATGATACAATTTGTGGGTACATATAACATATTGGGAAACATTTAAAGATTTCTAAGTAGGGTGAAAGAGAAAAAACAGAATTCCGCCATGGCTTTTTTACTTTCATTTTTACAGTGTTTATTTTACCATGAAAATGATATCCTAACTTTATTGTATAGTTTATTACAATTCTGGGGATACCAAACTTGTATAGTTTTATGCTTTGTTTTACTACATTTAAAATTCTTTTGGCCAAAGCAAAAGATTATGGCTATATAGAGTACAGACCAAAAGTTTGGACACACCTTCTCATTCAAAGAGTTTTCTGTATTTTCATGACTATGAAAATTGTAGATTCACACTGAAGGCATCGAGACTATGAATTAACACATGTGGAATTATATACTTAACAAAAAAGTGTGAAACAACTGTAAATATGTCTTATATTCTAGGTTTTTTAAAGTAGCCACCTTTTGCTTTGATTACTGCTTTGCACACTCTTGGCATTCTCTTGGTGAGCTTCAAGAGGTAGTCACCTGAAATGGTTTTCACTCCACAGGTGTGCCCTGTCAGGTTTAATAAGTGGGATTTCTTGCCTTATAAATGGGGTTGGGACCATGAGTTGTGTTTGCCAGAAGTCAGGTGGATACACAGCTGATAGTCCTACTGAATAGACTGTTAGAATTTGTATTATGGCAAGAAAAAAGCAGTTAAGTAAAGAAAAACGAGTGGCCATCATTACTTTAAGAAATGAAGGTCAGTCAGTCTGAAAAATTGGGAAAACTTTGAAAGTGTCCCCAAGTGCAGTCGCAAAAACCATCAAGTGCTATAAAGAAACTGGCTCATATGAGGACCGCCCCAGGAAAGGAAGACCAAGAGTTACCTCTGCTGCGGAGGATAAGTTCATCCGAGTCACCAGCTTCAGAAATCGCAGGTTAACAGCAGCTCAGATTAGAGACCAGGTCAATGCCACACAGAGTTCTAGCAGCAGACATATCTCTACAACAACTGTTAAGAGGAGACTGTGTGCAGCAGGCCTTCATGGTAAAATAGCTGCTAGGAAACCACTGCTAAGGACAGGCAACAAGCAGAAGAGACTTTTTGGGGCTAAAGAACACAAGGAATGGACATTAGACCAGTGGAAATCTGTGCTTTGGTCTGATGAGTCCAAATTTGAGATCTTTGGTTCCAACCACCGTGTCTTTGTGCGACGCAGAAAAGGTGAACGGATGGACTCTACATGCCTGGTTCCCACCGTGAAGCATGGAGGAGGAGGTGTGATGGTGCTTTGCTGGTGACACTGTTGGGGATTTATTCAAAATTGAAGGCATACTGAACCAGCATGGCTACCACAGCATCTTGCAGCGGCATGCTATTCCATCTGGTTTGCGTTTAGTTGGACCATCATTTATTTATCAACAGGACAATGACCCCAAACACACCTCCAGGCTGTGTAAGGGCTATTTGACCAAGAAGGAGAGTGTTGGGGTGCTACGCCAGATGACCTGGCCTCCACAGTCACCAGACCTGAACCCAACAGAGATGGTTTGGGGTGAGCTGGACCGCAGAGTGAAGGCAAAAGGGCCAACAAGTGCTAAGCATCTCTGGGAACTCCTTCAAGACTGTTGGAATACCATTTCAGGTGACTACCTCTTGAAGCTCACCAAGAGAATGCCAAGAGTGTGCAAAGCAGTAATCAAAGCAAAAGGTGGCTACTTTAAAAAACCTAGAATATAAGACATATTTACAGTTGTTTCACACTTTTTTGTTAAGTATATAATTCCACATGTGTTAATTCATAGTCTCGATGCCTTCAGTGTGAATCTACAATTTTCATAGTCATGAAAATACAGAAAACTCTTTGAATGAGAAGGTGTGTCCAAACTTTTGGTCTGTACTGTATGTCATATGGTGTAGAATGGGAACTGTTAATGTATGCATGGGGAAGGATGCAGGGCAGGGGTAGAGTGTTGGTGGAGCCAGGGGCAGGGTGTTGGTGGAGCATAGGTGGAGCCAGAGCCAGGGGCGGAGCTGGGGCTCAATAGGACCTCAAAATATTTATCTGGATGAGGCCCTGCAATTCCTGATGGCAGCTCTGGTTCCCAATATCTGGGGACTGAGTTTAGTCTAGTAATGTTACCCTTATCTATCTTCCCCCAATATGCCATTATTTGATGAATAAGAAACACTGTTCTATGTAAATGGCGGCAGCAGTTATAGCTGCTTTCTTGCAGCGCTGGGTTTGAATCTGATCAACAGTAACACTTGCATTAAAGGGGTTGTCCCACAAATACCTTTGTCCACTATCCAGAGGACATAGAATAAATCTCCAATTGTCAGGGGTCCAATTGCTTGGGCTCCAGCCAATGAAGAGAACGGGGATCTAGTTTTGCTCCTTCTGAACAGAGCCATGGTTGTGCACATACTGAGGCTGTAAAATTAAGATTTAAATGCACCCCCATTTGAAATGTCTGTATGAGGCCTAAGAGGGAACATTTGCTGGTGTCAGAAAATGCTTCACTTACAGGTGTAACAGAAAAAGAAATGAAGTAGCATGGAACTTACACATAATTGCAGATTTAAAAATTCCTAAAAATCGACTTGGATTTTATCGCTAGGTGGGGTTTTTAGAAACTAGCATTGTATTGGAATTTAATGTGAAAATACATCTTAGTCATTGCTGTTGGTCATGGTAGTGATGTGGTGTGACTTAGCACACTGATAAAAACTGCTAAATAATAAAGATGATTAGACTACTTCATACACAATACAATGCCATGATCCCTTTTATCTTTGTTAAACTTACCATGGATCCTCGGCACCTAGCTTTTCCTTTGTGGTAAAAAGTTCAATGCAATCTTTTAATTTCATAAAAGACTTTTTCTGGGGGGTGAAATCCACACTTTCATGCTTTTCAAAGTCCTGGAAAATAGAAAGCAAATAGGAAAATGTGTAAGTTTTGTAATGTACATCCAATACAGTTTTTGTCATTTTTCATTCTGTATGTTCACTGTATTTTTTTCTTTACTTTGCAACTTTTCCACTAAGCTTATAACTTAGGATGACGTGCATGGATAAGGTATATGACCGCTGCAGCCAGTCACTTTCCCTACTGCCGAGGACAGTGATTAGTGGTCAGATGCCATATCCATGCACTTCATTGTACACGTCACTGATACTGTGATGTGCTACAATATGGTGTGTCACTGCTGCATCCAATCTCTGTTCTTAGCAGTAGACCGCTGAGGACAGTGTCACATGCCTTATCCAGGTACGACATCACTGCTGTTTGTAGACAAACAGCTCCAGGAGAACCGGACCAGCGCCACAGAGAACGGTGCTGGAGAAAGGGGTGAATATAAGATGGTTTTTTTTTTTAATTTTAAGTCATTTTCTAATTATCTCAGTCAACCCATTATCCAACATCCACTAACTAGAGTTTTCTCCAATTTCCACTGTTTCGCATGTGTATGACTTTCAAGACTCATAAAAGTCCATTTAATGTTCTGTCTGTGCAGATGGGATTGTAAACAATGTTGCCGTGAAGTAGGCATCGAGATTATGGAGGAGCCACTGACAATACCTTCTATAGCAGGGGTGCACAAACTTTTATGGTTGGGGGGGTCACATTGCCAAACTGAACCAGTGATAAGGGCCAAAAAATAAAATTTAAAGGGGTATTAACAGCTGATATACTGTATTTATGACATATTGAACGTACAGTATATACCATTAATGTCTAGTTACAGTTCCAGGACTCCCATCTAATGGGAGAATATATGAAAGAAACATGTGAGCACAAGACATAGACATACAAGTCTGTTACCAGATGGTTGGGGGCCACACAGAACAGTATCAAGGGCCGCATGTGGCCCCTGGGCCACAGGCTGTGCACCCCTGATCTAAGGTATACTTTAGCTAGCTAAACTGTAATAATTCCTGAAAATTCCTGACAGGTAATTTATATGCCATACAATTATGAAGATACAAACCTTATGGTCTAAAAAGTTAAAGGGGTTGTCTCATCTTGCCTAATGGGGGCATATCGCTAGGATATGCCCCCATTGTCTTATAGGTGCGGGTCCCACCGCTGGGACCCGCACCTATATCGAGAACGGGGCCCCGAAAGCGAACGGGGGCGCACTGCGCATGCGCAGCCGCCTCCATTCATTTTCAATGTGGCCGGCGAAGATAGCCGAGCGCTGGCTCGGCTATTTCCGTCGGCTCCATAGAAATGAATAGGAGCGGTGGCCGCGCAAGCGCGGTGCGCTCCCATTCATTTCTATGGGGAGCCGGCTTGGTGGTGGCCGGACCGGAGTCCTCCAGCCACCACCTTGCGGGGCCCCGTTCTCGATATAGGTGCGGGTCCCAACGGTGGGACCCGCACCTATAAGACAATGGGGGCATATCCTAGCGATATGCCCCCATTAGGCAAGATGAGACAACCCCTTTAAAAAGACACATACAAAAAACACACTCCATTATAAGAGACACGGTCCTTAGGCTGCTTATGCTACACAACATCACAAGTGTAAAGAGATCAAACTCCTTCTGATGGATGATGGATAGAATGTTATCTCTAATACATGTAAATAAGATTTTTATAAAAATCATTTGCCCTTTAGATTACCTGAACAACAGTGTAAAATATATTATTTAAAGTGGTTATCTGAGATTTTGATTGGTGGGGGCCCGACCCCGATCAGCTGTTTGAGAAGGCACCAGTGTTCCTATGAGCACAAAGCCGTACATTGTATAGCAGCTGTTCTTGGTATCGCACTCAGCCCCATAGAAGTGAATGCACATTGCTGTGCTTGGTATCGCACTTGGCACAGAGAAGATGTGGCACTCACAGGAGCACCGATGCCTTTGCAAACAGCTGATCGATGGGGGTTCCGGGTGTCGGACCCCTGCCGATTAATATGAAAATCTCAGAAAACCGGTTTAATTATGAAGTGATTGGTCCGGAGAAAAATGTAACTCTAGATGCAAAAAGGTGGGGGGCTGCCCAGTATCACAGCCGGGGTAAGTGTGAGCAATAAACATGGAATATGATGATTTACAATTATATGGACAGTACATAAATCTTTCTAATTATATTTTTATAGTAAGGCCTGTAACAATTGTAAAGGTACATCCTCTACCTCTACAGGAAAGAAGGTTTCTCCATTAACAAAGAAGATCTGTAAGAGCAGTAAGACTATGGACTCTGTATCATATCATGTTGTGATGGTTGATTCATTGAATGAGTTCAAGAGGGGCCTGGATGCCTTTTTTGAGTACAATAATATTACAAGTTATAGTTACTAGATTTCTTGAGATGGGTCGTTGATCCGGGGATTTATTCTGATTGCCTGATTTGGAGTCAGGAAGGCAAAGACCATAGACAGCAGCAGCAGACAGGAAGAGAGAAGGGATACGTCATGTGCACACTGCACTCGCCATCTCCTCATACAGCTGAGCGGGGGTGCTGGGTGTTGGATCTCCACTGATCTGATATTGATGGCCTATCCTGAGAATAGGTCATCAGTATTAAAAGCCTGGAGAACCCCTTTAACTATTTAACACAATAAATGCATCAAACACACCATGTAAATTTTTCTATTTGAAAAATGAAAGTGGGATTTGTTGAACATCCCCTTCAATTTTATTCTCTTTGACAAACTGACCCTTGCAGATATAATTCAGGACTCTATATCCACAATCATCTCTGCTGTACTGTACTAGAACAAATGCTTACCTCTGCTGCATTTTCATCAAAGTATTTTTTCTTCATTTTTGGATCCCAGTCCAAGGCAAGGTAGGAACTTTCTATGGCACAACATAATAGATTGTGAGCCTTTTATGCAGACATTTCTACACCTTGTGCAAATTTTACACAACTATCTGTACAGAATACACACTACTTACCATCCAGCCTGAGTTGTCTGTCATCAAATCTGATGTATCGAGTATCATCTTTGATGTAACTGATGTCAGCGTTGCCTAAGTTAGTAAACTGGAATGTAAACAAGCGTTTTTTCTGCCCTGTGACTGATTGTCCTTTGCAGGTTTCTTCGCACAATCCATTTTCGGAGTCATTATCACCTCCAACAGAGTCTTCTGACTGACTGTTCTCATTCTCTGAAGGAAGCTCCTGATCCTGGCTAGACTCATCATCAGGTTCATCAGTTTCCATTTCACCTTCAAAAGCAGTCACAATTTTATCACAATATCTATTTGCATCAAGGACGCTATAAAACATAGGTGGCACAGTGAAGCTCATCCTGAAGATTTTTTGCCAATGCAATGATTATCATATTCAATATTGCTTTATTTCACTTAAAGCACAATTAGCCCTCATTTATCAAAACTGTCTAAAAGTATAACTGTCTCTGTTGCCAATGGTGACAAACTAGTGCACGGAAATTAAAGTTGATATCTGATTCGTTGCTGGGGCAACAAATACAGTTTTCATTTTAGACAGTTTTGATAAATGAGGCTAGATGTTTAGGGGAAAGCAGTTAAAAAGATGATTTACAGACAATACAACTACTTATTTTCTTTCACTTTGTACCATGTAAATATAAGATGTACAAGTTAGCAAGGCTTTAAGTTCACCACATAGCAATGTTGCAAGATAAAATAAGTGAACCCTTGGATTACCTGGATTTCTGCAGTGATTACAGATATAATGTAATCCGAAAAACGAAATCTAAATAAACTAATAACACACAAACAGTTGTACCTTTTATGTATTTTACTGAGCACTGTAGTGAATATAGTCTTATCAGTGACTGTATTTGTGAGTTATCCCCTCCCTTCTGATCCTCAGCTATGTCATGTGACCAGCACTTAGACTCTCCAAATAACACAGTATCTTATGTGTGGACAGGAAGTCAGTTTCTCTATGCATTCCTACGGGAGCCTCAATGTCAGTCTCAGGCCCCTTTCACACGACAGTATTTTTTGCGGGCTCCGATCCGCATTTTTCACATGAAAAATGCGGACCCATTCATTTCTATGGGCCCGCAAAAAATGCGGGCAGCACACCGTGTGCTGTCCGCATCCGTTGCTCCGTTCCGTTGCCCGCAAAAAAAAATAGAGCATGTCCTATTCTTGTCCGTGTTACGGACAAGAATAGTACTGTTCTATTAGAGGCCAGCTGTTCCGTTCCGCAAACTACGGAATGCACACGGATGCCATCCGTTGTTTTTGCGGATCCGCAATTTGCGGACCGCAAAACACAACGTTCGTGTGAAAGAGGCCTCATAGGAATGAATAGAGAAGTAACTGACTTTCTGTCCTGGGTCAGGTGGAGATCAGAGAGCTGGTCACATGACACAGCTACAACTAGAAATGAGGGAGTAGCTCACAAATACAGTCACCGGTAAGAAGATTACATTCACTACAGATTACATCATGCATCTTTCTAACAGGTGAGAAAATACAATTTTTTGTGGGAGTTCTTCTTTGATGGATAAAACACCTGTGAAACTTCCGATCTCATCAACTTAACTGAAACACCTTTTGCCAAAGACATTAACACAGAGGTTCTGTTTAGAACTGTGCCGCGTGTTGTCGCAAAATGCAGAATCTAGTGTTTTAGACGGACATGAATTGTACAACTGCTTGGATGTTATTAGTTCAGTTGGATTGTGTTTGGTTACAGTTGTAAATCTAGGTAATCAAAGGCTTCAATTTACTTTCCTTGCAACTGCATATACTAGAGGACCCTTTACACGGCATGATGATATAGTAGATTCCTGTCAATCTGCTGATTGCTAGCGGAGGAGACCAGTGTGTTTACATGCAGCGTTCTCCTCCAGAGTATAGGGAGGAGTGATCGCTAATGCCATCTCTCTTCCCCATACTGATTCCCGGCAGCATGATCTACCACTTTACACTGCCTGAGTACTAGTAAGGCCTCTTTCACATGGGCATCACGGATTCAGTCCGGATGCGTTCCGGAAAATCCGCACACATCCGCACCAATCCGCACACAATCGCAGTCAGTTTTGACCGCGATTGCGTACGTTCGTTCAGTTTTTTCCGCGCGGGTGCGAATCGTTTTGATGCGTTTTTCACGCGCGTGATAAAAAACTGAATGTTTACAAACAACATCTCTTAGCAACCATTAGTGATTCACGCAGAATATAGAATATGCTGCGATTTTCACACAACGGTGAACTGATGCGTGAAAAACATCACTCATGTGAAAAGCCCCATTGAAATGAATGGGTCAGGATTCAGTGCGGGTGCAATGCGTTCCAATCACGCATTGCACCGGCGCGCAAATCTCGCCCGTGTGAAAGGGGCCTAACGCTGGTTAGCGTTGATCGTCGACTCTTGTAAAGGGCCGATAACTGTTACTGTTTGCTAGTGGAAAGTTGACCAAGAAATTATTTTAAAAAATATGTCTCAAATACAGACCTATGTAAGTGAAAGCATTTATCACTGCCCTATTAACGATTGTAAGGTGCTATTACAGGCGAGGCTCACGCTGTGTGTACTGCTGAGCTGCACCAGGTCATTTGAAAGAAAGGTGCAGCATAAAGGGGTTGTCTGACCTCATTAAGTTATATTTAGTATGTGTATAAAGTTGATACAAGTAACTTACTAATGTACTTTCAGTGGTATTAATCGCTCTGGTCCCCATCTTGTATTTTCTTTACTTTTATTTACTGCCCGTCTCTAGGGGTTACGGCCACCACTGCAATACATTGGAGTGAGCGTGCATAGGACTGCATGCATTCGCATTTGCTCCCACTCCTGGCCACCTCTCAATCTCTACTGGCATTCTCTCTTGTCCCCAGCCACCTTGTCTCTCATATTCATGTTTGTATAGAACAGCTCCAGGGCACGCGCCACAGCCCCAAACTCCCATTTGGGACAAAACTTGAAAGCATGCCTAGTAAGCCAAGTGAGAATCCCCCTCAGCTGAATGACCACATCCATGTGTACTTACATATTACATTTCTATGGGTGACCAATTAGAATGCAATGCAGGCTTTCAGCAGTGTCATAAGAAATAGTTTGCAGGGCCCTCAATGGGTACAGCAGGATCAAAATCAATATGGTACATAGATGGAAACATTTCAATAAAAGCAACGGAACAAAAAAAATGTAGAGGTAAAAGACAATGTGATGAGAGCTTAAGACAAATGCTTTATAAAAGAGTCATTAAAGGCTATGGACACCTTTGTGCACTAAAAATCAATAATCCCATATCTTACCGTAATGCAACACATAATAAAATTGCACTTGTTAGTTTTGTGGTATCTGCTTTGCTTCACATGCATTTAGAAATGCTCTGATATGATTTTTGCTGCCTGCTGTCTTCTCCTGAGAAGCTCTGTGGGCGTTCCTGTTGATTACACATGCACCAGCACAGAGCCCCGCCCCTACATCCTGTTACACAGTACAGCTAGAAGCCTCTAATATAAGCTGCAGTATAAGCTCATGGAACTTGCAAGTAACTTGGTAGTAAGATTTCATCCACAACATGGTGAGTCTTTCAGTGTGCTACAGACTGGAATCAGCAGATCTGGTTCTCACTTTCCATTCTGTAGAAAGTCCATTATTTGTAGACACAATAAATATTTCTGCTGATAATGTTAGCGCAGATATCTATAGTCAGAAACCATGGTGGTATAAACAGTATGTAGATCTCATTACTGACAGCTCTCACTACATGCGCTCTCTTCCGACTACAGTATTGTGTGCAGTCTCTTCTGAATACAGTATTGTGTCTGCGCTCTCTTCTGAGTACAGTATGTGTGCAGTCTCTTCTGAACACAGTACTGTGTGTGCGCTTTCTCTTCTGAATACAGTATTATGTGTGTGCTCTCTTCTGAGTACAGTATGGGTGCAGTCTCTTCTGAACACAGTATTGTATGTGCAGTCTCTGAGTACAGTATTGTGTGTGCGCTCTCTTCTGAATACAGTATGTGTGTGCGCTCTCTTCTGAATACAGTATTGTGTGTGCGATCTCTTCTGAGTACAGTATGTGTGCATCAAAATTTATCAAACCAGATTCCTCCTTTCATTTTACAATGAAGCTGTGAAGAATGAAAGGTGGTATATGATTGGTTGCTATGGGCAACTAAGCCAGTTCTACTTTATACCAGTTTGATAAATGATTATTTATATATTTATAAAGAAAAAAATGTCCGCGCTCTCAAACACTTTGTTCACTCCTGTGGTCGCAATGTTTTCAGCTCATTCACATAGTCTCTTTTCATGCTATAAGGTAAAACGTTGCGACTAGTGTTGCGTGAAATTGTGTTTCAAGTTCGGCGTACAAGGTTCAGGTTATCTAAGAATTCCGTTATGGATTCCGCTACCACGGACCATAAGGGTCCATTCACACGTCCACAACTATTTTGCAGTCCGCAAATTGCGTATCTGCAAAACACAGACACCGGCCACGTGTGTTCCGCATTTTGCGGTCCGCACATGGCCGGCACTATGATAGAAATGCCTATTCTTGTCTGTGGCTGCAGACAAGAATAGGACATGTTCTATTTTTTTCGCGGGGCCACGGAACTGTGGATGTGGACACAACATGGTGTGCTGTCCACATCTTTTGCAGCCGCGTTGAAAATGAATGCGGAAGGGATGCGGACCCATTATGCAGACGTTTGAATGGACCCTTAGTTATGGTCCGTGGTAGCAGAATCCATAATGGAATTCTTAAATAACCCAAACCTGAACCTTGTACGCCAAACTTGAAACACAAGTTCGCTCATCCCTAGTTGCAACTACAGGGGTGAATAAAGTGTTTTTCTTTTCACTCATTTTTTGTGAGAGTGCAGCCATTTTTTTGAATTCTTATATTGTCCTGGATTCCTGGATTTGTCATTAAGTTATTCCTGCAGTATATAAATCATTTGCTAGAGGTAGTTGTGCATTGTGTATGCGTATATATATTACGCTTTTTGTGAGGCAAGGTAACCAAAAAATGGTGATGGTAGGGGCTCATTTTTTGAGGGATGAGATGACGGTTTGATTAGTACCATTTTGGGGCATATATGACTTTTTGATCGCTTGGTATTACACTTTTTGTGATGTAAGGTGATAAAAATGGATCACATGCAATGTTTATAGAGCCGGTCATTATGGACGCGGCAATGCCTAATATGCGCATTTTTTACATTTTATTTGACACAATAAACTCATTTTTTGAAAAAAAAAACATCAAGTTTTTGTGTCTCCATTTTCTGAAAGCCATTTTTTGGGCGATTGTCTTAGGTAGGGTCTTAGTTTTTTGCGGAATGAGATGACGGTTTGATTGGTACTAACTTTGGGTACATGACTCTTTTGATCACTTTTTATTCCAATTTTTGGGAAGTGAGGTGGGCAAAATTTTAATTCTATACTAGTTTTTTTTTATGGAGTTCACCGTGTGGGGAAAGTAACTTGATCCTTTTATAGATCAGGTCGCTACGGACGCGGCGATATCAAACATGTGTAGTATTTATTTATTCTTTTTATTTTTAACCAATTATATGTGATGTGCGGATATAGAAAGATGTATGTATTTTTTTCCTTTTTTAACACTTTTTTTATTTTTACCCAGACCCACTTGGTTCTTGCAGAACCAGTGGGTCTGATGGCTCTGTAATACACTGCAGTACACTGTACAGTGTACTGCAGTGTATTTTGACTTACATTTAGTCTGATTAGGCTCCTGCCTTTAGCAGGAACCTGATCAGGCTCAGATAATACCATGGCAAGCCGGATGCCTGTGAAGGCGTCTGGTTGCCATGGTAACCATCGGGACGCTGCCACAGCAGCCCGATGGTTAGCTCCTTCCATACAGCGGGCCCTAAGGACCGTGGCATGGAAGGGGTTGAACGGCCGACATGGGAGAAGAATGCCTGTGATGCTGTGCCGTTCTGGGGGGAGGTGTTTGGGTACTTGTGCTATGTTGTGCACTATATATGTGACATAGCCAGAGCGCTGTCATTAGCAAACAATGGGTAAGGTAATGACAGCACTGGCCATTGTATTGGCACATGACGGCACCAGTCAGGGATGTGTTTTACAGCCCCTAAACACACGGAAGGGCTGATAATGAAAGTACCCACGCCTGGGATGTGTATTAGGACCTGTAAAACACATCGCAGGCTGGGGCTGTCAGTAGCAGGGAGAACACTGCGCGCTCCCGGTGGAGGCAGGAGGAGTTACAGAAAATCCGTCATCTGATGGATTCTCTGTAAACTCACTGAGAACAGCCTGCGGTGCATAGGAAGCACAACAGACTGTAGAACAAAAACGAAAAAAATAGATTAACACAACCAATTGGAGAAATTATGTTCTCCTCAAAATAAATTAGTGTAAAAAAAATATTTTTTTTACAAAAGTGTCCATATCCTTTAAGGGCGGCAGGTGATCCATCTTGAACAATCTGCAAGGACACTATGTTCTACAAACAGTACATTTCCAGTGAAATTTTCTTTCATTTCATTTCTTTAATATTTCAAAGGTTATGTTCAAATCAAATTTAGAGCCCATGTCGTGTGATCTCCAGATGTACAGTATACAGTAGAAAACTGTGACACATGGCCACTGTGTAAGCTAACAGTGGGATACATAGCTAATAGTTTTGTACTGTATAAATAGCAGCATTACACATGGAACACTTCTTTTTAACCATGCGTCTTGGTACCCATTAAAATACACTACTCCTATGTCATGAAGCAGGCCAAAAGAACATTATTTTGGCCTGTAGACTAGAGGGCAGACTAGATGGACCAGGTGGTCTTTTTCTGCCGTTAATCTTCTATGTTTCTATGTATTGCTTTAATGGACCATAAGACTATATGCAAAGTGAACTCTGAATGTCATGTGAACAGAGCCTAAGTGACCAACTGTGTCACTGTGATATGTTTCCTTTCATTTACATTACTTACTTGGGGAACCCTCTTCATGGATACCATTTGGACCGTTCCCATTTACGGTATGTTCTTTATTACAGTGTAAAGGACCATCATTTTCTTCGCTGTCATTTGTGATTTTTACATATCGGCTGCAAACAGCATATAATAAAAGGAGAAAAAGTATAGTCACACACAAGAACCAACAGACTGCCATTTTTACATAGACCAGCTATAGCACAGCACAGCAGTTGGATATACGGCAACAAGACACCAAGAAACAGCTAACTGACTTAAAAGCAAGGTATTTTGTTGATTTCCCAGCTTTTGCATACATACCACATTCTCGCTAAAAGCAGAGTATACAGCTTATCTTCAGTGATGTTTCTAGGCACAGTTAAAAGAAAAGGTTGGCCAAACAATGTTGATCCATGGTGATGGCTGTAACTGGTATGACGGAACTTCTCTCGCAAATAAATAGGAATTATGACTTGCTCTGTATCTTCTGCCCTGTTGATGGACGTTTCAAATCTGGAATATAAAGTATATACCGTTAGATGTAACACAATCACATCAGATTTGTTGAAGATATTTGTTTGTTTTTTTTTACTTTTTTCCTCATTAGTTATTATTGCTGTTTTTATGTGAAACAGAGGTGTTACAGTATAAACTGGGTTCAACTCATCATGGGTACTGAACATGTGACAAAGGTCAGCTAAGTCCAAGTGGGTGGACAAAGCTTACACAGATAGTATAAAGGTAAGTTGCCTAAGGCTGGTTTCACATGAGCGAGTGTCACGCTCTGGACTCGCACCGCAGCACCCATCTTGAACTTCCAGCACTGTGGGGTCTCACCATATTTAGCGCTTTATAAGACGCACTTTTTCCCCCAAAGTAGGGGGGAAAAGGCTGTGCGTCTTATAAAGTGAATACTAGTGAGCGCTTCCATTATGGAAGCGCTCACTAGTATACATTAGGTGCTGGGAGCGGGTAAGATACTTACCCTCCCTGGTCTTCTTGCTGGGCCTGGCGCTCCCTTGTCTCTTGCGCGCACTATGACCTGATGCTGCACGCATTGTGCAGCGCAGGTCGAAGAAGACAGAGACTTGCCGGAGATGAAGAGGAGCCACGGCGCAGGAGAGGTAAGCTGAGTTTTAGTCTGATAGGGGGTTGAAAGGGCTGATGGGGGTCTGAAAGGGCTGATCTGAGGTCTGCTACTGCTGATCTGAGGGCTGATGGGGGTCTGAAAGGGCTGATCTGAGGTCTGATGGGATTCTGACATGGAGGGCTGATATGGGGGTGTGATGTGATGTCCTGATATCAGGATCCTAATATGAGGATCTGCTGAAAAATATTTTTTTCTTATTTTCCTACTCTAAAATCTGGGGTGCGTCTTATCATTGGGCGCGTCTTATAAAGTGAAAAATACGGTATATTGATTTATGATGTAACCCTTAGAGGTCTGGAATGTATTTGATAACACTGACAGCCTAAAAAGGTAAGCTAGTAACTGCAGGGAAACCAAAGTAGTTCAAGCACATCTGTAATAACATAGCAAGAGGTGAATCGATCGATGCTTGTCTGACGTGCCTGATGATATCTTTAGTATCTTCATATGTACTGGCAATCTGTAGAAAAAAAGGCTGTTTATAAAATGCAAATTACCGTAACAAAGGTGGTGCTGTTGCACCCAGAGGCTCTGCTCCCTCTCTGCTATGCCACGCCCTCACTGCTGTGATAGATAGGCAAGGCAGTAAAAAACATATTCACGCATGGCCCTGAAGTCTCACGGGGAAAATCTCAATCTCTTTACTGCGCATGTGCTAAATACGCTCCAAAAAACCTCAGGGCCAGGGGTTAATATGTTTTCACTGCCTTGCCTGTCTGTCACAGCACTGGGGATGCGGCGTAGTAGACAGGGTGCAGAGCCACTGGGTGCAACGCCACAATCCTTGTTGCACCTATTACAAAAAGCCTTTTTTTTCTACAAATTGCCGACACACATGGAGGTACCAGATATATCATCAGACTCTACAGACAAGCCCCGATCTACAGCAGCCGACCGTTTCACCTACTGCTAAGTGATGACAGATGCCCTTTAATGCGAGTACACATTTGACCCTATGTGGGCCTGACAAGGTTTAACTAAAGGGGCAATCAGAGAAGAGGCCAATGGAAGCCTATAGCCATGGGATGTTAAAGAGAAAGGAAGCTAATGGAAAGGGAAAAGGGATATTGGGAAGGGTGATGGCTTTCGAGAACTCAAGCAACTTAAGCACTAAAAACCAGTTTGATAAACTCTGACCAGCATTTTTTTAACAAATATGAGTTAATACATAGGAGATCTAGTCTAGTCATCTAGTCATATGAACTATAATTGGCATAATAATTATTTTTAGTTTGCACTGGCTTCTAAGGGTGCAGAGGGCTTGGTGTAAAATGAAGTCTGCTTGCAATGCACAAGCAGTTTTCCCTTACATAAGTCAACCCCTTCCAGCCCCTGACTTCAGAGGTTGGGCCATGAAAAATATTGGTCACTTATCGTCAGGACAGTTGATAAATATTTGACCTCTCTTGGGCTGATCGCTGGGACCCCCCTGATCACGAGAATGCCGACTGTTTAAATAGAGGGGTGGTCATGCATAGGTACTACATCTGGTACAGATGGAGATAGCAGGGTGCAGCACTAGGGATGGGACCTCTGTTCTCCTTATTGGTGGGGGTCTCAGTGGGTGAAGCGATCATGTATTTTATTACCTAAGGATAGATCATTGATCTTATTTAAGGGTCAACCCCTTTAAAACACCGCTTACTTCCACTGAACAGTCATCAAAAATACCCAATACCTTCTGTACTTTATAGTATATAAGAAATACTAATCAGGCACTGAGTATAATAGTATAAAATAAATATTGCACATTTTTCTGATCTATGAACTAAAACTGAATTTTGGGTGTAGTCATGGAAAATATTTTAGAGATGAGAGGACTGTATATAGCAGTGAAGATAAAAACATTCAGGCTCATTAGGAGCTTCCAGCACACAGGCTTTTATAGTCATAGCATGCAAGCTTGAAGCATATTAGAGGCTGAATTGCTTTTATCTCAAGTGAAGGATCTTCTCATCCTCATCTCTTTGATGTAAGTCCTGTCACCAAACCTGTTTGAACCTGAGGAGGATCCTATACTTCCATGCTGGAATACTACAGTAGAGGTGAGGAGATGACTTTATCAATTGTTTACCATCATAATTTAGTACCAGTTCTTGCTCATTTTGATAACCACAGTAAAGGGGGCTTCCATGAATATTGATGGTCTACCCTTAAATTTAATACATGAGGGTTCAACTTCCGATACCCCGCAATGAGCTGACTGAAGGGCCCTTGATGCTCCAGCCAGCATGGTTTACCCTGGCACAGTGCCATACAGGCAGTACCAGGCTCTGCCACAACGATATAACAGCTATATATGTGAATAAAGAATAAAGTGAATGCAAGGATCGAATATTTAATAGAATACATATAAATACACAGATACATGCACAGTTCTGTGGGGTAAACTTACACATAAATATCATCACGTTCCATAATGCTACTTAAGTTTTCATCCATAGCAAATATTCTGTGAAACCTATGGTTGTAAATATCTGTCACCACCATCTGAAAATGAAAATAAAATGCATAATCTGTTTTGTGATTAGAAAATCAAGAGCAAAACAGGAGATAAATCTTCAGAATGCCAACCTTCTCTGGTGGAATGTCAGCCAGTGAAGAAAGGGCTGTGCAAAGGTCCATAATGTTTCCAATCTTTGGAACGATGACTTTGTACTAAAAGAAGACACCAATAAATCCATCACAAGAGCTCTAAATCAATGAAACATTTACATAATTTTATTATTTCTAGTTAACACTCCAGGCTTGTACAATGTGCTGGACTGGTATGAGGGTGGTGGGTTAGTGCATGACACAAAGAATCAAGGAGCAGCACAGAAAGGTATCCCTAAGTAATGAAGCACCTACAAAACAATTTATGAGTTATGCCAGAATGCCCATGGAACAATTTTCTACACCTGCTGGCTTGATTTTTTGCTTCACTGTTAACACACGGGAAGGGGGCCAATTTATCAAACTAGTGTAAAGTAGAACTGGCTTAGTGGTCCATGGCATCCAGATTCCACCTTTCATTTTCTAAAGGAGCTTTGAAAAATGAAAGGTGGAATCCGACTGGTTGCTATGGGCAACTAAGCCAGTTCTACTTTACACCAGTTTGATAAATCTCCCCCACAGTATTTATTTTTTTAGAATTACTGGAATTCTAGTGTATGAAAATTTTTTTTAATACTAAATCATTTATTATGTAAACTAATCTCAGACTAGCTAGATTCTGCAATTGGTTTCAGGTAATGAGTAATCAGACAGGATGTCACATTATGCAAACATGCACTGAAGGGTCATTATTTAAAGGGACTGTTCAAGATAATTAAAAATCTCGGTCTCCAGTTGAGTACAGTGATTGGCAGCAGCGGTCACATGCTGTAACCAGACATGTCACCACCGCCGTTTGTAAACAACAGTAGGAATACGGGAGAAACGCAGCAGAGAACGGCACTGGAGAAAAGGCTAGCATATCATGTTCTTGTTTTTTATTATAAGCAATTGTAAAGGTTGTCCAAGATTTTTAATTATCTATACCTGCCCATACACATTAGATAGAAGGCAGATGATATGTTGTTATTTGTTTCTGCATGTGACTATTAAGTTAGACAATATGCTTAAAGGGAACCTGTCATCACCTTTATGCTGACTGTACTGAGGACAGCATAAAATAATGACAGAAATGCTGATTTCAGCGGTGTGTCTCTCTTGAGCTAAAAGTGAGTGGTTGCTGAGAACCAACATCACAAACATTGCAGCCCAGGCCTTGAAAAGAGTCAAATCTACCTGAGAAGAGCCATGGTTATTCCTAATCTCCTGCTCTCCCCACCCATCTGCTGATGATTGGCAGTTCTCTCCTAGAAAGAAAGGGAGAAAACTAGGTAGAAGCCTGTCAATCATCAGCAGGAGGGCAGGGAGAGCAGGAATTCATGAATAAACACGACTATTCTCATGAAGATTTGACTCTTTTCCAGGCCTAATCTGCAATGTTTGTGATGTTGGTTCTCGGCAACCACTATGACAGACCGCTGAAATCAACTCACCTGTCTCTACTTTATTCTGCCGTTAGTATGGGTAGCATAAAGGTGATGACTGGTTCCCTTTAAATAATTTCCTAATAAGTCATCTACTATAAAGAATACTGAAAATATGTTTACAAAACCCGTGGAAATAAATAGTGAAAACAGCATGTATTGTGTGAAAAAAATGGGATCTTAAATACTTTTTTGAAAAAAAGGAAACTATTAGCATTGCTACCTTTATTGGCTAAGGCTATGTCCACATCTGTTTTATGGTAGTCTGTTCCTGCAGAGGAGCTGACCACTGGAATTACGCTACCCAACATAGCCGGACAGCGCTGGGCCCAGCAGATCTCATTCACTAAAATGGGATCCACTGGGTTTCTGGCACGAATACTGTCTTTCTGCTGGAAAAATACATCTGCGTGTAATTGTATTTTTCCAGCAGGGACCCAATTATAATGAATGGGGATTCGGTATGCTGATGAGTAATGCCAAAAAGGCCATTACTTTAATTAATGCAGTTCTAGTTATGACTGGACTATACAAATAGCTGGCAATTAAGATTAGTGAACTGATATATGTTTTTTGTCTTACACTCGTGAATAGAAAAAATACCCCTTAAACGTCAAAGAGAAAAATCTCTGCAAAATGAACATGAAATATCCATTACTGCATCAACAGTCTATCAAAGGACAGGACTCTTTACAAGGACTCTTTACAAGAACTTACCTGCATAGGTCTGGAAAGGGGGTCCATTCTAACAAGATATACTTCCAGTGTGCGTTCTTTTTTCATTGGTAGTGGAAGTGTTAAGTAACAAAAAGGATCAAATGTAACAGAAATTTTAGCACATTCAGGACAAACTAAGGTGGATTTAAATAAACCATGAAAAATATCAACAATAATGGAGTCGTTTCTTTTAATATGGTTTTCCCAGGCCTCTTCAGCAACTACCTGCAATGTAAAAACACGTGATGTAAGGGTTGGCTCCAGGTATAGCTAAGTAATAATCATGTTCTATATAGATGTATTTATATGTGTCACAAGTTTTTGATGTACTTTTTCACTACCTCAGCCTGACTGCCAAGTACGCTAGATATTGATACATTGTACCCTGATGTAAACAGAAGAACAGATGCTTCCTCTTTTATGACAGTCCTCCTTAACTAGCCAGCTTCAGCGAGGAGGACGAGAGAAACCAAAGTCTGCCACGGCCATTCCTCTGCTTATTGCACAGGTTGAGTGGCTTCTCTCGATCATTAATCCAATCTTAAATGGGTTGTCCCATGAAATATATTAGCTCTGAATTCTTTTGTAATTCCAGGTAATTAAAAATTTAGCATAGCCGCTGAGTTATGCAATAAAATGTATCTTTATAGCGCCACCTACTGTTTGTTTTTCTTATTTCTTTGACCTGCTCACTGAGAAGGCCGCACATGCTCAGTTTTATCCTTAAACTGCCTCCTGAGCTGTGATAGGGAGAACTGAGACACGCCTCCTGAGCTGTGATAGGCAGAGCTGAGAAACGCCCCCTTAGCTGCAGCAGAAAAGACACTCCCCTTGAGTTGTCAGCTTGATGTAAATCTAGCAGAGCGATGAATGGGGAGATCTCTGGATCCATGTGAGGTACAGGGCTGGTTCTAGCTTTGTTAGAAAGATGTTGTCATGTCCTATATGATGTCTATTTTTTACATTAATCATGGGAGAACCCCTTTAACTTCAAAAGCACAATATAATAAAGCTTTTATACATTTTCTTCTATTTGTGTGTCTAGTTGTTCCTACCTATCATCCTTGAATCTATCATGATGCAGAACACAATAGGGATATATTAAAAAGAAATGCAGCGCAGTTGCCCATAATTGCAGGCAATCAAGATGCTTCTTTCAAAAGGGCTTTTGAAACATGAGGACTGGAAGATGCTCCACTTTTCCTATGCACTAGCGTTGATAAATCAGAACTACTTTGAAATACACAAGGATCCAGGGATTTGTTCTTGCAATTCTGTTTGTTTGTTTGCTTGCATTAGTATAATACAATAGAAAGTGGACTTGATATCATAGCATTTAATGATGGAATCTATAAAAGACAAGTACCTTGTCTGGCCTCCCGTCTGCATCCTTGAGTTGGATATAAGGCTTCTTTCTAATTCGATTTAAATCTTCATGCAAGCCATCTAATAAGAAAGCGAGTAGTTCTTGGCAATCCTGTTGTTGATAACCAGAAAACTGAGGTGCAAAACGGCCTACCTGAGTCTGGAAGGTAGAAATTAATTATTTTTGCTTGATTAAAACACTATCCTAAGGCCACAGCCACACGTTCAGTTTTTTTTTTTTTTTGGTACACTTTTTGAGGGGAAAAAAAAGTATTAACCTTTTCAAGACTGGACCATTTTCCATTTTTGTTTTTTACTCCCAGCCTTCTCAAAGCCATAACTTTTTTATTTTTCCATTCACATAGCCATATGATGGCTTGTTTTTGCGGGACAAGTGGTACTTCTTAATGGCACCGTTTACAGTTGCATACAATGTAGTGGCAATCGGTAAAAATTCCAAATGGGGTGGAATTATAAAAAAAATACAATTCCACCAGTTTTATGGGCTTTGTTTTAACAGAGTTTATTATGTGGTGAAACTGACCTGTTATTTTCATTCTCCGGGGTGGTACGATTACAACAATATCACACATGTATAGTTTTTTTGTTAACGTTACCACTGATCGTATACATTAGACCCCGGGTGCCTGCTGTTTAAAACAGCAGGCATCTGGCAGCTATGGGGCCTGCTGCACTTGCGAATGGGCACCATATTTAAAGTCCTGACCACCAATGGTTTTAGTCGCTCGGTGGTCAGGAACAGTTTAAGGACAGATAAATTTACTCCTGCATTGGGATTGATAAACTGCATCAACAGCCTGAGCGTGTGGATGCACCTTAACAGTAAGAAAGGAAAATACTGAGCATCAGTTTTAAAGAAGTACTAAATATACAAACACAAAACAACATAATAAAAAAGTTCACAGATTATTGTATACATTTACACAGTAACTATAAAATGTAGTAGTAGTTGGACAAATAAAAATATATTTAGTTCTGGCACAACCACAGAAAATTCATTTGTCCATCTAAGTAAACTGGTGGAAAGTTTGAAGAATTTCATATAATGAAAAAAACTCTAAGATTACATATTCTTATGTGGATTTAGGAAAGTTCAAAGAATGGCAAAAGGTTACTTCAGTGGCCATTTCTATATGGTTTTTAGGAAAAACAAACCTTAAATGCTCTGGGAGTTACGTAGCTGTATTTCCCTGACCACATTTGCTTGATGAGCTCTGCGTAAGACTTGGCGATTTCTCCTCTCATACCTAAAGGGTTGTCCAGGTTCAACTCATCTTGATACTTATCATTAAGGAAGTACTCAGTTAGTGGTGGAGTATTGCTCAAACACTGAAAAAGAATCAGGTATGATAATGTAAGTTCACACTGCTCAGTTATTCACTAGTCATTTCCTAGAACTACTGCTTATAAAAAGGGGTTCTAGACTCAGGAAAACTTCCCAGAGGGCCGATGCCCAGGAGGCTGCCCCAGCCCTCCTTCCGGCCAGGTACATAACAATCTGATGCGCTCATTACTAATTAATGCTAGGAGCTTCAGGTATTTCTGCACCTAACCAATGGCTGCGGTTGCCCATCCGAACTCACCGTCCTCGGAACTGCGATACAGTTGAATACTGTGGTGAAGGTGGCAGTAAGTTGTGTTGCACTGTGCCAGTTAGTTCTGCTAGAGGGGTATTTTGTGCTGCACTACAATATTACGGGTCCTGTCTACTTCTGTTGTCCCTGTCAGCTTGTGTTGCCCTGCCTTCTGTCAGTTTGGACCCGCTTACAACATGGGGTGGCAGAAGGGGAGTTGCTCTTTGTTCTGGCTCATAGAGGGGGGACCTGAATGAAGGACTCCCTGAATATTCCATATCCCATAACAGTGACTTCTGGACTCAAGCTTTCATGTGTATTATCATATATAGTACTTTTGAGGTGAAGAAACCCATTCTCACATATCAATATCATCTGATCAAACCATACAGGTTCACATTTATGCTATGAATGTATTTCTCACCTTGCCACTAGTGGGAAAAATAGGATCAAATAAAAAATATTTTACCTGAATTGCAGAATTCATAAAACAAGTGTTCCCCAGGTTACTTAGGCCACAGAGTCCTGGCTGCTCATTGTGTCTTCCTGGCTCAGAGTATTCATAGTTCTTGTAGGCAGCATATGAAGGTAGGCAATAGTTGGAATTTTTCACACTGAAAGAATTAAAAAAAAAAACTTATTGCTGCTACATGTAAATGTAATCAAGGAATATTTACAAAGAGGACACTTCTCCTGAATGATAAATGTATACCCAGAAAGTGTAGGATCACAGCTCACTTGGTTTTCTATAGGCACATCCAATCCAAAACATTTAATATTAAAACATAACCAGCAGCATCTGATCATTGCATCAACATCTACGGCTAAACTCTGCTTGGTGTTCTTATTTCTACAGTTTTAGTATTCAATATTGGCTATTTAATTACAGGCAATGCAGCGAAATTCCCAAGGCTGCTGATGCATCTCAAAGCCAATGCAATAAGAGAAAGAAAAAGACCTATTTATAGCTTTCAAGAAGGACAGTAAGATCTAATGTTCACAAGCCGAAAACAGAGAAGACCAATGAGGGATGCATAAATGTGTTCCATTTAGGTAATCTATACCGCTACGCCTCCGTGGGGAAACTTTCCAGAGCGTACAATTCATCTTAATCTGAGCTGGTGGCAGAAAATTCTAAAACTACATTACATTGTAAGTGCATGGAATTGTATATAAATGTCTTAACAGTAACAGAATCATAGTGAAGACATAAGTATTACTATACTCAATGGATACACAAAAACATAAAGAAATCCAGTTATATCAACCAATATAAAGTAAATAAAAAGTGTAATAAACTAATTCTCAGTAGAACTAGAAATGTCATGTGAATGGAGAAACAAGAACGTTTATAAACCTTCTTCAACAATTCATTATCAGGCTCTATTCAATCCACCATAGTGGCTTCTATTTATGGGAAGCCACAATGATCTACAGCAGTGTTCCTCAACTCCAGTCCTCAGGGTCCATGATTTGAGAATACCCCACAGAATGAATACCTGAGGTAAGTTCTGATGCAGTGACACTCATTATTTCACCTGCTCAATACTGAGAAAATCCTGAAAACATGAACGGCGGGTGGGCTCTGAGGAATGGAGTTGAGGAACCCTGCTCTACAGGGTCTGTCATATGACATCAGTATCTTACAGACCTCCTGGTCCATCCGGTTCTGTTGTGGTTTTAGTCATTTTGATGGAAGCAGTGCAATTCTTTCCGTCAAATCTGCCAACGGAGCCTCTGATGGCTGTGTAAACAAAGTCTGATGTATGATATATAGTCTTATGGGCCAAAAGGTTTTCCAGAGGATCTACAGTAATATGGAAGCATTGATTGTAAAACACAGGACCCTTGTAAGTGATGGCCTATTTCACACTCACTACTCCTCCTTCAGATCCATAGTCATCTTACTCCTGCAAAAAAGTGACACGCGAGTGGCCAACAAGAGGCTGTTGACATGGTATTCCGTATTCATTGCTGATCTCTATTTAGTACAGTTACCACTTCTGCTGAATAAATGAGTGAGGCCTTAAGGAAGTGGTGAGACGCTGGACAGTCCAGTACCTAGAATATCTCTCAAATGAAATACCTCTACATATATTCAATCAATACAGATGTTATGCCTAATCAGGCAATACTTAGCACCTCATGAATACATACTGAGGCCTCATGCACATGTATGTATTTTGCAGTTTGTAATCTGCCGGATCCGCAAGATACTGATACCAAAATGTGCATGAGCCCTTATCTCCTTATTTGTATATAAAAAAATAAGCACTCAAGCTATTTTTTTGTACAGTATAGTTCATTATTAAAACAGGATGCAAAACTCAAGGCCCGCACAGCCACAGTTTGTGGTCCCCGTCTAGCTGGACAGAAACACATCTGATCATCTGCCTGTGCGATTAGCGGTCTTTCTGATCATAGTTCTAGAGCAGATCAGGTCCTCCAAGGCAGTGTTCCTCAACTCCAGTCCTCAGGGCCCACCTACCGGTCATGATATGAGAATATCCCAAAGAATTAACACCTGTGGTAAATACTGATGCACTGACACTAATTATATCACCTGCTCAGTACTAAGAAAATCCTGAAAACATGACTGGTAGGTGGGTCCTGAGGACTGAAGTTGAGGAACACTGCTCCAAGGAGATGACTGAAGCAGTTACCACTTGCCTTCTCCTTTCCTCAGTGAGCGCAATGCAATGAATATAGGCTTCCTCTACTGGACCCAGTAATTGTGATCGCCGGGTGTCTTGGGCATAGCAGAGCTGCAGAGTCTTAGCAGACCCTGATCAGCACTGCCTGTGTATAATGCCCCAATAGGGGGTTGTTTTCCCTTCAAAGTGGAAAAATTGCAAAATACAAAAAATTACCTCTTACGGGAAATATGTGCCAAAAATAGAACTAAAAAAGTAAATAAATAAAAAATAAAAAACACCCATGCCAATCAAAACCGCTCCCATTATAGCACTGTTCACATGAAAAAATATTTTATATCACAATAAATGACACAAAAAAGGGATCCAATTTTGATCATTTATTTTAGATAAGAAGCTACAGTATGAAAAACATGGCTTTTTAAAAATGTTTCGCAGTTTCCGCAAATAAAACAAAAAAAATGCTTAAAAAGCTGTGAGCTGTCCTCATCTGTATGTCCTATTCTCGGCCACAAAATGCTGTCCATGGACCCATTGAAGTCAATAGGTCTGCAAAAAAATCTTAACAATAACAAGACTGTATAACCAGTTCTGGCAGAAAAAACGGAATTGCGGAATAGCAAGTAGAAGTAGAAACATATTGCAATGCATATCATTACAGTACTTGGCTTCTTTCCTAGGCATTAACAATGCACATAGCACAAAATCATAAGAGGAATATACAAATATCAATAGAAAACACACCACAGAAAACAAGAAAGAATCATCATGTAAAATGTAGAGCCGTGGGGAGCATTCAGATTACAGGCAAAATATTAAGAAAAAATGCTGAACCGGTCTATTCTCAGGTAGTCTTGAATAAAAATGCAAATTCATCATCTTCGCCAAGGCAGTAAAATGTTACTTTTCCTATGTCCATTATAATACAAATTACCCATTACGCACAACATCCTAGAGGTTCTGGCACAGACAGAGGTTCAATAATGAGACTTTATAATAAGCCATTTACATTGCCTTGCTCACTGGCAGCAAGTTTATTCTTAGCACAAAGATCTTTTAAAGGGAATCTGTCACCAGGTTTATGCCGCCCTATCTGAGGGTGGCATACATTAGTGACAGAGACCCTGATTCTAGCGCTGGGTCACTTACTTTATTCTTACACTCATTTGCAGATCGTCACAGTTTATTCGTTTCAGCGGGAAATGAGACTGGAGCCCTTGATATTCATGAGTTGCTAGCTTGCCTGACCTCTGCCACAGATTGACAGCTTTCTCCTATGTCCAGTAAAGGGAGAAAGCTGTCAGTCAGAGTCAGGAGTCAGTGGGGATGACAGTTCATGAATATTGGGGAATCAAATCCACGCACAAACTGCATTTAGAGGCTTGAGTGCTCCCCAAAACGCTGAGGCAAAAGAAAGTGACCCAGCTCTGGAATGAGGGTCTCTGTCATGACTTTATACTGCATAAACCTGGTGACAGATTCTCTTTAAAGAGGATCTGTCATGAAAAGAGACTTCTTTAAGGCACATCCTAAGAGAATGACCATGCTATACAACACGTAGAATGCAATTTCTTGAGGCTTCCTGAATGGTAATTTGGGGGCATTCCAAAAAGTTAGATGGATGTGTGAAAATAACAAATATGGACATACTGGCCTTACTACTCCAGGATTGCTGCTCTGCTTCTTGGCCTCCGTTTAAACTGCTGCAGCAATAAAGTGCTGCACCAATACGATACTGCTGCAGTGATGATGACAGTAAGTACAGCTCATGAATTCTGCCTGCAGTGGTCACGTGTCAGTACAAGGTAATATAAGCAGACATTAGCTTTCTGCTGCTGATGCCACGGCTTCTTAGAGGCAGAAAGAGCTGTGTCACTCTGTATATGGAGAGGGAACTCTTCACATGGCTACTGACACTGCAAGCTACTTGAAAACTGGGAATATTTCTACGTTATTATGGAAATATCTATAACTGCAATATGAAATGTTCTAGGTACTACAAGATAGTTACTAAATTCTACAGCTAAAAATCTAGCAGCGCATAAAATATGTTCAAACTTTTCAGGGCTGGAAGGATGGATATGTTGAGACAGAACAGAAGATCCAGCAGTCTTGTATCAGATACTCCAGGAGTCCACAGCACGGATCCATGGCGGAAAAGGAAGGATACAATGTTTTATTCAGATAATAAATAAACGCATATCTTCACAATGATTTCCGTGGACAAGCTGCCTTAGTCATAGACGTTTTTTCAATATTCATTCTATGACTATGGTTGAAGTGCGTCAGAAGATGATTGTGAAGGTGAGAGGTTTTTATTTATCATCTGAATAAAACATTGGATCTCATCTCCCATGCTGGATCCTTCCTTTTTTGCCCGTTTCACACTGGCATTTTCACGCAGAGGCATATTTGTCCGGCCACCTCTCACGCTGTGGCCACATCTCCGCCGTTTCTCACTATAGTGAATGGCTGCACACAGTAGTTACGGATCCGGCAGGCTGTTTCCCTGTCGGAACCATTAACGCCAGTGTGAAACAGGCTTACGGATGGATATGTACATCTTTATAAAAAAACAATCAAACAGAAACTGTCAAACCAACATTGCCTTGATATTACTGGTATTCCTAACAATCAGGACTTTACTCATACAGAGGATTATATTACTGAAAGAATATAACAACATAGGATGTCAAATGTTAAGCTATAACACGCCAACAAATAAAGAGCACGGCATGGGAAAGGAAAATAGAGTAGGGAAACAGGCTTCTGCGATGCATGTCAATTTCAATTCTTCTGAAGAAAAAAATAAGTTAATTAGTCGACTCCACATATTCAAAATATTGTTACAACTTGCTAAATTACACTTTCATCTGTGAAAGAAAATTAGTCAGGCATTTCCTCCTTTTAATTCATTGAAGAACTGAATTGTTTCAGCCAGGAATTCCTCAGATACCATGCAAATTAGTAAACGTGTACAGTAGATTTGTTTCCTCTGTATCCAAAAGGCCAATATCATCTACAAACTGAAGGACTGTAGACAGCTATGCTGGGTAACTCCAATGACATGTCATGATAGTGAAAGTGATTGTGAGAGCTTTGAGTGGGAGAGTAGACAGTATAGTTGCATAGGCAACTATATGATGATAGAAGCCTCTCCCAAAACGCGGAAAACGTCAATGTGGAATCTGCCTCCCATTGTTTTTAATGGGAGGCTACACTGCCATTCATGTGGCCGGCGGATTAAAGCTGTGACTGTGGCAAGAAAGGACATGTCTTTTCTTGGCGAGGTGTCTGCGCGTCTGTTCATGGTTTAGTTCCATCCAGAGTGGCTGGATCAGTGGCATTGAGCAGGAACTGAGTTACAAACACACAAGCAAAGAGTCTAAACAGAAATAGTGTTATTCCTCATGTACACACACCGCACTATGGATTAATGCAACGTTTGTTAAATGTTTAGGTATCCTTTAAAGGGAACCTGTCACCTAAAACACGCCTCCAAAGCCACCCACATTACCTGACAGTAGCCAGCAGTATGTTACTAAAGATGATCTTCTTTCTCTTGTCAGCTCCGCAAAATGTTGATAAATAAACTTTAATCCCTTCACATGCTATGTAACGGCAGAGCTTGAAGTCAAGGGGGCAGCGGCCTCCTCGCTTCAAGTCAGGATAACCACGCCCCCTTCGCCTCTGATTGACAGCAAAGCTCGCTGAAGACTTGTGCACGTCGAGCACAAGATGTCGGGCACATGCGCGAGCCTCCGGACGGCTTTGCTGAACAGCCAAAACCTTTTGGCTGTCAATCAGAGGCAAAGGGGCAGGGAAAGGGGGCGCGGTTATCCTGACTTGAAGTGAGGAGGCCGCTGCCCCCTTGACTTCAAGCTCTGCCGTTACATAGCGCGTGAAGGGATTAAAGTTTATTTTTCAACATTTTCGCGGAGCTGACAAGAGAAAGAAGATCATCTTTAGTAACATACTGCTGGCTACTGTCAGGTAATGTGGATGGCTTTGGAGTCGTGTTTTAGGTGACAGGTTCCCGTTAAAAGGCACCACAGGTCAAGTGAAGAGCAGATTCTGCTACAGAAGTATTAACCCTTTCACCCCCGGAGGTTTTTTGTTTTTTTGCGTTTTTATTTTGCGCTCCCTGCCTTCACAGAGCCATAACTTTTTTATTTTTCCGTTCACATAGCTGTATGAGGGCTTGTTTTTTGCGTGACAAGTTGTACTTTCCAACGTGACCATTTAATATTGCATATGATCTAGTGGGAAGAGGGAAAAAACCAGACCAGTTACTTTCATTCTACATGTCAGTACGAATCCGGCGATATCTAATATGTATAGTTTTTCTTTCGTTTTGATAAAATAATTATAAGGTTGAAAATTTTTTTTTGGTATTTATGTGGACGGAGCTGTATGGGGGCTCATTTTTTGCGGGGCGATCTGAACTTTTCATTGATACCATTCCGGGATGTGTATGACTTTCTAATCACTTTTTATTTATTTTTTTTAGAAAATAAAGCGACCAAAAACGGCGAATCGGCCATTTTGACGTTTTTTTCCGTTTCGCTGTTTTCCGTATCGGAAAATTTTTTATAGTATGGGCCTTTTTCGCATATGGCGATACCCATGATGTGTATTTTTTTAGTTCTTTTATTTTTATTTTGGGGATGGGGGGGTGATTTGAATTTTTTATTTTTAAAAACTTTATTTATTTAATTGTTTTACACTTTTTAAACTATAACAATCAATCATCTGATTGCTGTTATCACAGACTCCAATGCACTTGCATTGGAGTCTCTGATGATTTTACTAGTTTCCTATGAAGCCCTATTACAGGCAAGGGCTCCATAGGAAATACTATGCAGCAGCCTTCTGCCATTCACAATGCTGCATATATGCTCGGGCTCCTCCGATCGCCACACAGGGGAGCTGGAGCAACACCGGAAGTGCGGGGTTAAATGTCCGCGATCGGCATTACTGCCGGTTGCGGACATCAGCCGTGGGTGTCTGCTGTAGGAATCAGCAGGCCACCCGCGGCTATGGCGCCCGCTCTGCTCAGGAGCAGGCCCCATCTTTAAAGACCCGTCCAGCACCGTACTAGTACGGCGCTGGGCGGGAAGGGGTTAAGCAGTGTGTGGATGAGAGTTTTTAAAGTCTAATGCATTCTGATGCCACTGTAAACACTGCGAGGGAGATTTATCAAACTGGTGTAAAGTAGAACTGGCTTAGTTGCCCATAGCAGATTCCACCTTTCATTTTTCACAGCTCCTTTGGAAAATGAAAGGTGGAATCTGACTGGTTTCTATGGGCAACTAAGCCAGTTCTACTTTACACCAGTTTGATAATTCTCCCCTTGAGAATACTATTTAAGATACTATTTAGGAAAATTTGTCGACATTGTAAATGTTATTTGGAAGTTAAATGTAAAGAAACTGCTGCTCACTTAGTAGAGGGGTACATTCAAATTCAGACCAGCGAAAAACAAAAGTACTGGCAGACAGCACATGTAAGATACAAAGATTAGTTTCTAATAAAAGCAGTGAGAATCTTGTGTGGTCCTCCCTACTCCGAGATCTTCATTATACATGTACCGATAGTACTGCCACAGGGGGAGCAGTGTGATTTCATGGCCAGGCATCAGAACAGTGAGAATGCCAGGCCCTGTCAATCTCATTGGGACTGGGAGGGCCAACAGGAAGAGGGAGGGAGATGCATTGCTCTGAGAGAATAGACCAGTCCCTTGGTGCTCCGAGCAACTAATTTACATATGACTACAAATAATGAGTGCAGAGAGAAATGGCTTGTGTTAGTCACCATGATCAGCCCTACTAGACAGTATGCCTGCTTAAATAGCATTGATCATAGTGATAGATGCTCTTTAATATGAAATCAGGGGGAAAGAAACATCATTCGATTAAACAAGGGTCAATTATAGGAGATCTTAGTATTATAAAACATGAATCTGTAGCATACCACTCTAAATGATATCTATCATCTATGCAAGAAGATCATTTTAAATTAGAGCGATTTTAGACTACCCACTTTGTATAGAGGAGCTAAGACCGACATGAAACTCAATAAAAGGCAACTAGGTGCTGTTGTAGACGGGCTGCCATATGAAAGATGTACGAAAAAAAGACTTCTTCGATGTATATTGAGATTATTTAACGAGTCTAGGACTTCTGGATATCTCCCTGCCTCTATGCTGGTGGCAGTAATTGCATTAATTTCTAAGAAGGGTAAGGAAAAATGGGATCTTGAGGGATATCTTCCAATATCCTTTCTTACCCTTACTTTTCTACTATCAAGGGGCACCTGCTATAAGTCTCCCCTTTCACCATTATGATTTGCAATATAATCCACTTACCACCAATTTTGGTTACGGAAAATATAAATATTAAAGAATTTGGATGTGGGGGGGACGGAAGAGAGAGAAAATCTCTCGATATGCTGATATCTTGGCAAATATAAAGTACACTACAAAAACTGTACCATGTGTAATTCAGAGGATTGAAGAATTTGTTCGATTCTCTGGATTAAGTATTAATTGGTCCACAACACTACTGATGCCCCTAGACAATTTCACTTTGGGTTCAGCAATAAATATAAATATACTGTCATTCTACAATGAGGAAATGAATCGGGGTCATACACACGTAGCTTTTTGTGTATTATTAGCTGTTCATCTTCTCTTCCATAACCTAGTTGATCACCACTTCTAATTGCTGGCGATCCCCTCTTGTACAAGATCATAAGCCCTTAAACACTAAAGCACAAGCACACAATGGTGCAGTTTCTCCATCAAAATGGCTCAAAGCGCAATTCAGATTACACTAAAGGTTCTGCCCATGTAAATATGCCACCGCTCACCCGATCCTCTTGTTCGTGCAAGCACATCAATCATCATTTCTGGGCAGCAGATTTTGCAGTATCAAAACAGTGATCTGCTGCCCAGAAACAATGATTCTGTATGGGGACAGGAGATCCAAATGGCGATCCCACATCCTCATTGTCAGGATTTGGGGGCGCTGCGGCCCTCCAGCGGATGTTGGGCGGGTGCGGGCGTTCCCGTGTCCTGACGCTATGCGGCGCTCATCCGGAGTGCAAGCCAGAAAATCCTCTTGTAACACTTAGGTTCCTTAAGGGTTAAAGGTTTGGCTAGTTTTGCTAGTTTTACTGGCAGGCATCCCTGCCAGTAATTTTGGTCCATTCAGGGTGTGGCTGGGATCCATGCTCCTATCATGCCTTGGGGCTGGGACTCTAGCCAGTATTTAGTTTCTCACTCGCCATTTATCTGTGCCTGCTATAGAGCCTTGTGCCTAAGCTAGCTACTCTGTGTTTATCCGGTATTCCACTGACTCTGTACCTTTTTCCCTGGTTTCTGTTACTGTTACCTACCTTTTGTGTTATCCTCTGTTTATTCCTTGCTTGGTTCCGTTACTTTTTACCCCTTAAGTTCCTGACCTGTTTAGGGTTGTTCCTGCTGGTGTTTTGTTTTGGTTGTTTGTCTCGTGTTCTACTTTCTTCAGTGTAATTGCAGTCTTCGGTTGGGGCCGGCCTGTTAAGGAGCCGGGTTCCCCCAAAAGGCAGGGACAGTGGTTTGGGAAGAGTGTCAGGGCCTCACTTTGTCTGTGTCATTTGTATTCCCCTGACCTACTCCTCACACTCATACTGTGAAGGAGAACGTTGCATGTAAATGCAGCGGTCTCCTTCACTTAATGAGCAGACGACTGTTGGGAAGGAACGCTGTAACATTGGCCCTGCCTTAACAAAATATGAGCAGTTATGTTGCCTTATGGCATTATTCCAAATGAGCAACTCCACTCTTCACACACGTGTTCTTATTTTGCTAGGAGCCTGTGAGATAAGCAGCAAATAGTGAAAAAGTTGCTTAAACTATATATAACACAACCCGACTCAAGTTTCTCAATCCACTTCATTAGGGCATCAACATTTGTCCGCCATATTGATCTTTAAATACCCATGCACTGAATTTATTTAACCATATTTTAGTTCATATAAACAAAATATACATAAATATAAGACCGAAAGGTCCTCTCTTATCCACATTATCCTCCAATACATGATGTAATTAAAATTATATGAACATTCATACATTCAAAACTCCAGCTTGTCTTAGGTTAGCTGGTCACATGACCCAAATCCTCCAATTCAAATGGGGATACCCACAGACTCACCACAGACATTGGCGCCATATTGCTAGGATATGTCACCAACATCAGAGAGGTGTGGGTCCCACCTTTAGGACCCGCTCTTATCTCTAGAACGGGACCCCAGAAGAGAGCAGAGGGCAGCCTCGCATTCTCAGCCACCTTTCATTCATTTCTGTGGAAGTTCCGTAAATAGATGAGTGCTAGCTCAGCTTTCTGGCAGTCCCAAAGAGGTAATGGAGCCATGGCCATGCTCTCCCATAGAAATGAATGTAGATCAAGCAGTGCATGTGTGGGGTTCCATTCTGGAGAGAGGTGTGGCTATTTTCGGAAGTCCTATAGAAATGAATGGAGAGCGCACCAGGTAAATGTGACCACCGCTCTATTAACCTCTATGCTGGAAACAGCTGAGCTAGCCATTTACAGAACTTCTATAGAAATGGAGGGTGGGTTTGCATACATGGCTGCCTTTCATTCAATTCTGGGGCCCGGTTCTGGTCTGACATTGGTGGCATATCCTGAGTTTATAAAATCCCTTTAATATCCTTCCGTTGCATCCCGGGTGGTGAGTTACTATTGGTAGTAGGTTCAAAATAAGGAATTTTGGATAAGAAAGAATATGAGTGTTTACACATTAAATACCCTATTTTACCTATTATATATTTTTTACCCAAAATACACAAAGATCTGCAAAATCCCCACGAAAGGCCAATAGTAGCAGGTATATCGGCCCTTACTAGTAACCTTTCTGGGTATTTAGATTTTTTCTTGCAAAAATATGCAAAGGGTGCATCATCATACCTGAAAGATACCGGTGATAACATAGAGGTATTAAAGGGTTTATGTTTTCCCACAGGAGAAGTACTCATGGCCACCTGTGACGTCACCTCCCTGTATACATGTATTCCAAGAGGGAAGGGAGTAGAGGCACTTCGATATTATAGGCAGAAGGACGATACTATGAATGAAGTGCAGAGAGAATTCATTATCAAATGTTTAGAGTTCTGTTCGTCCCATAATTATTTTTTGTACAATTAAGTTTTTTTTTTTTTGTTTTTTTTTTAATCTACAGCAGGTTGGGACAATGAGGGGGGCAAAGTTCGCCCCCAGCTTAACTAATACCTACATGCAATATTGGGAAGAAAAATATATAGAACCTATCATGGGAAATCAAGAAAAGGAGGCCTCATTCCATGGAAATGTTATATAAATGACTGTTCTTGGTAGGCAGTTAAAATGAGAATTTTGTGAAAACCTACTGACAGTAATTCTTATATAGACATGTACTGTTGTCATCATGCCCCTTGGCTAAAGAATGTTCCAAAGAGCAATTTCAGAGGATTTATCAGAACAGTTCTGATCGTGGGGATTTTTTTTCAACAAAGAGAGAAAAAATACTGTAGGTTTCTGAAGATAAATTGTAATAGGGAGGATTTGAAGGCCACCAATTTAGAAGTAGGAAGGGATAATATAAGGAATACTAAGAAGGATATTAACATAAATGATAAGGATAAATAAAAATATTCCTTTAGAATCCAGTTTAGTTTAGATAGTAGAGAAATTAAGAAAATTTTTAAGACAAATTGGGTTACCCTAGGAAATGACCCTGTGTTGGGAACGGTTTTACTGAGAAATACAAATATTTTTTTTTCTAGGGCACCTAACCTTAAAGAAAAGATTGTACATAACTGTTTAAAATGAAATGATACTGTGAATAATAGAGGCCAGTTTACATGGTGCAGATTTTGTATTTGATGCAAAAATCGCCAACAGGAGGATATTAAGCAAAGGCCAAAAAGGGTGTGTTCTAAGACACAAACATAGTTTGTCTACATGTTGGAGTACCCATGTAGCCTCCAGTATGTGGGACATATCCTACGGAAATTGACAACCCAAATAGGGGAGCATTTGTATAATGTTAAAGTGTAACTGCTGTTTTATTAGTGTAATTTATAGGGGCAGTGATACTGACCATTTTTGTAATATACTTTAATTAGTGAAATCATATATTTCTATTAGAAAAATAGCTCTAAAATGGCCCACTTAGCAACGCTCCTCTGTCTTCTGTTTACATAACTGTGGAGACTTGCTGAACACTGACTGTATTATGTAATCAGAAGACAGTGGAATGTTGCTAAGGCTCAAAATGGGCCACTTTACAGCTATTTTTCTAATAGAAATGTATGATTTCAGTAAAGTATATTACAAAAATGGTCAGTATCACTGCCCCTATACATTAAAAAATGAAAATAAAACGTCAGTTACACTTTAAAATTACACTAGGGGTAGATTTATCAAAACTAGTGGAAAGGGAAACTGGCTTTGTTGCCCATAGGAACCAATCAGATTCCACCATTCATTTCTAAGAGCTCCTTTGCCAAATAAAAGGCAGAAGCTCATTGGTTGCTATGGGGAAGTAAGCCAGTTTTGCATTGCCCCAGTCCTGATAAATCTTCCCCACAATGTCTCTGCTCTGGCCTTAAATCCCAGGGATTAGAATTAGTTAGAATTAGTTTCACTTAAAGGGAACCGGTCATCTCCGAAACACCCCCTGAGCTAGAGTAAGTGTTGTATAGTGTAAGTGATGCCGAATCCTAATATGTAAGTTTTATCTTCATACTCACTTCCATTCTGACGCTGTGCTCCCACAAACCTACAGTAAAATGCACTCAGTGGACTCCAGTGCTCACTCATATAATGGAGAGGACTCAAGAGTCCAGTGAGTGCATTTTACTGCAGGTTTGTGGGAGCACAGCGTCAGAATAGAAAGGAGTATGAAGATAAAACTTACATATTCGGATTCAGCATCACTTACACTATACACCGCTTACTCTAGTTCCGGGGGTGTTTTGGAGATGACAGGTTCCCTTTAAAACAGGGGTGCACAACGTTTTCTGGGTGGGGGCCACATTGTCCGACTGAACCAACGTCAAGGGCCGAAAATAAAATTTAAAGGGGTATTAACAACTGAAATACTGTATTTATGGCAGATTGAACACACAGTGTATACCATTAATGTCTAGTTACAGTTCCAGGAGTCCCATCTAATGGGAGAAATACATGAAAAATGCATGTGAGCAGCCACAAAACATGAACATACATGTCTGTTACCAGATGGATGGAGCCACACAGAATGGTATCAAGGGCCGCATGTGGCCCCCGGGCCGCAGGTTGTGCACCCTGCTTTAAAACCTTGCCTGGGTTGAAATAGAAATAGAAGAGGGAATCCCACATATGATTGGTTCTTCAGTGACAAGTGAGGGATAATTACATGTAAGGACAAACCCGTTTTTTTCTGCTCATATACATGGTCTGGAAAGGGTATCCCTATTTAGATTGGAGGATTAGGGTCATGTGACCAGCTAACATAAGACAAGCTGGAGTTTTGAATGTTCATATAATGAATTTTTCTTAAACTATGTAACGGAGGATAATGTGAATAGGAGAGGACCTTTTTGCCTTGTCTATTTTGCTTATACAAACTAAAATGTGGTTAAATGAATTCAGTGCATCGGTATTTAAAAATCAATATGGCGGACAAATATTGATGCCCTGATGAAGTGGATTGAGAAAGCCGAGTTGGGCTGTGTTATATGCGGTTTTAGCAAGTTTTTATTCTGTAAGGGCAACAAATGTATTTGTGATAATCATCCAATGGTACTTCACTACTTGCTGCTTATGTCACTGCCTCCTAGCAAAATGAGAACATGCGTGTGAAGAGTGGAGTGGCTCGATTGGAGTATTGCGATAAGGCGATATAACTGCTCATATTTTGTTTGTGCAATCTGAATTACGCTTTGAGCGATTTGGACGGAGAGACTGCACCATCGTGTGCCGGTGCTTTATTGTTTAAGATGCAGGGCGCATGATCTTGTGCAGGAGGTGATTAAAAACTCTTTTGAGAGTACAGCTATCAAGAAGCTCCTTGGAATTTAGTGCTCTTAATCTAATGTTCTTATTAGGTAGAACCAGAGTTAAAATCAATACAAGGCGGAAATTGCCACAATCTTGAGCAGAAACAATTTTTCTGGTAAAAATTATTATTTTGCCTCAGTTTCTTTATTACTTTTCCTCATGTCCAGAGTAGATATATTCAAAACTTTTAGGTTATTGAGAGGTTATTAGGTTATTGAGATAGTGATAAATGATTTAGTTTGAGGGAGAGTCAGGATGAAGCAGAACGTTTTGTGTATCCCAGAGGAACAGGGTAAGCTCTCTCTGCCAAACTTTTATTGCATCACAAATTTGATTCTAGGTTACATTGTGCAATGATTTCAGTTATTTGATTTGTTTGTGGACAAAAGTAAAGGACAGTTTGAAAATATATTTCAGAGTCTGGAATCTGGGCAATTACAATATGAAGGTTTTGAGGGATATTTCATGGCTAAAGCTCTGAATAGGTTCTGGACTGAACTAAAGAAAGTTAAAGGAATAGAGGTCTGTGCACACCAGTACGGTTTAACTATTAGAGATGAGCGACTTTCCCAAAATTTGTTTCGGGTCTGATTTGGTCAAATCGGCCATCAGCTTCAATTCAGTCTAAAAATTTGGTCTGAATTAAGAGCGCCCCAATTTCCCAGAAAAGTTGTGTGTAACACTCTGAGGTCTCCCAGGACTATATCCAAACACTATCAAACTCTTTAAAGCCAAGACAGTATTAGTAATGTCAAAGTGACAGTGACATATATGGCTATGGGTAAGTGGAAGGTGGCCAGTGATAGCAAAACTGTTTAAAAGGTTTTTCAGACATATTAATACTGATGACCTATCAGTATGTGATTGGTGGGAGTCCGACACACGGGACCCCTGCGTTAGGATAGGTTATCAGTATTAAAACCTCTGAAAAGTTTAATAACACATTGACCTGTCAGATTTTTTTTTTTTTTTAAATAAAAAAACTTTTCAAAAATGATCCCTTTTTAATGAAAGATGCCTTCTTCTCTGTCTTGTGAACTGTAAAAACTGCAACTGCAATTTTGTGCGATCTGATTGGAAGAAATCTTAAAAATGTCAATTTGTTTAAAATCTGGGAAATTTGGAACAAATTTGATTAATTTAGAATTGTTTCACTTATCGCTAATAATTGCAATTATAGGGAATAAGAGTGCACAAGCGATTTAATGGTAAAAGTTAGTTTCACACTATTGTTTGAGAGATGCAGCAGGCTGTTCCAAACTGTAGCTTTCTGGATCCGGAATTGCCAAAAGCTGCCTGATTAATTATAATAGGGACCGGCAGAGATCTGGCCACAACCCAGCATGTATGCAGAGAATCAGCCAGACAAATACCGGGGATGGCGGGCATTCAGACAGCTTCTGGTAATGTCAGATCCAGAGAGCTATCAAACACTAGTGTGGAACTAGCCTGAAAGTAAAAGAAAATGGACAGATACACCAGGGGAAATTGATGAGACATGACAGATAATAATTGTAAAAAATTGTAGAATGGTATCAAGAAATACAAATCACTGTATGGTACAATTTAACACTATACACTTATTATACACTGCTTCTTATAGTTAAAATAGGTGTTAAGGCACTTTGAATTGCCCTACTTTCTGCATATTATTTGGAACTGTCATAAAATTCAGGTATTTGGGAACCTAGTCCTCAGTGTAATAGATGTTAAGTACTAGCTGGTTGATCCGGCCCTTCCAGTATGCGGGCTCATAGATGATACCTCTCAGTTAGTCATTGACTCCAAGTGAAGCACCTAACTCTGTGAATTTATTTTTGGTACAGTTCATGATCGTCCGTACCAGCTTTTAAAAAATTGGATTTATTTGGTGAAAATAAATGTTGAATATTAAAGAATTTTCTCTCTAATAATCTGTTTGATGAATTCTCTAAGATATGGCAATGCCAGTTATAAAACAACAGGGGTGTTTTTTTTAATTTTTTGATCTGGTTTGTATGTCTGGACCAAAGGGGTGTAGTGGGGCATATTATATTTATTGCACATTGTGTATGAGCTGTATGATATACACCAAGGATCAGCAACCTCTGGCATTCCAGCTGTGGTAAAACTATGACTCCCAGCATGTGGGGCGTTGTAGTTTTACCACAGCTGGAGTACACTACATGAACAAAAATATTGAGACACACCATTTAATTAGTGAATTCAGTTGTTTAACTTGGTCCCACTGCCAAAGGTGTATAAAATCTAGCACCTAGCCATGCAGTCTGCCTTTACAAACGTTTGTGAAAGAATGGTTTGTTTGAAAGAGCTCAGTGAATTCCAGTGTGGTCCTATGATAGTATGACATTGTTACAAGCCACTTCATGAAATTTCTTCCCTTCAAGATTTCACCGTGAGTGATTTTGTTGCAAAGTAGAAGTGTTTAGGAACCACAGCAGATCATGTAAAGTTACAGAGCAGGGTCATTGAGGGCTGAGGTCTATAATGCAGAGTCCACTGGACTGTGGAGCAGTGCAAATGTGTTCTATGGAGTCTGATGGAGGAGTCTAGGTTTGACGAATGCCAGGAGAACATTACCTACTTGACTACCAACTGTAAAGCTTGGAGGAGGAGGGATAATGTCATGGGTTTGTTTTTCTGAGGTTGGCTTAGGTCCCTTATTTCCAGTGAAAAATTGGTCCAATTTATAGTTTATTTCTTTAAATACCCCAACCCAGAGGGATCGGTCAAGAGAAAAATATTTACCTGACACTCAGTTTTGGCAAGGCTGTATCCACTCGACCTCTAGTTCTCGCCTGTAAACTTCTGAAATAAATGGGGCTACTTGCGCCACTGCAGCAGTAGCGTGTCCACAATCAGCAAGTCATCTCTGTGGTTAGTAATTGGCTGTACTGATGCACGTGACCTCATCCATGTTGGAGGTTTACATGAGGGGACTAAAGCATAGTGAAGACAGCAGTTGAACCACAGAGCTGGAACAAAGCATTAGGATGCAGGTAAATATGTGTCCTGCGTGGGTGGAAGATTTAAAAAACTGAATGGAGTTGGGCAACATCTTTAATACTTTAGCATACCAAGATATTTTGGACAATCATATGCTTTCAACTTTGTGGGAACAGTTTGGTGAAGGCCATTTTCTGTTGTAGCATGACTGTGCCCCAGAGTTCAAAGCAAGGACCATAACGGCATGGTTGAATCAGTTTGGTGTTTAAGAATTTGACTGGACCACAAAGAACTCTAACCTCATACCCACTGAACAACTTTGGGATGAACTAGAACAGGTATTGCGAGCCAGACTCTCTTGTCCAATATCAGCGTCTGACTTCACAAATGCTATTCTGGATGGGAAAAAATCCCCACAGACAATTCAAAATCTTAAAGAAAATCTTCCCAGAAGAGTGGACGCTGTTTTAGCTGCAAATGGGGGGCCAACTGATGGATGGATTTAAAATGGACTGGACCACTATAAGCCCTGACCTAATTCCCACTGAACACCTTTGGGATGAACCAGAATGGGGATTGTGAGCCAGGCCCTCTTGTCTAACACTGGTCTGACCTCACAAATGCACTTCTGGATGAATGGGCAAAAATTTGCACAGACACTCCAAAATAAAAAAAAAAAGAAGTCTTCCAGAAGAGTGGAAGCTGTTTTAGCTGCAAAGGGGGACCAATTGATGGCATATCATAACAGCATGTAACATGTAGATGTTTCAATAATTGTGTCCATATAATAGTGTATATATAAGGAAAGGAATGCAAATACATTTTTAAAAAATGTTCACACCCTCTATTACCAAAAGATAGCACCTATTAATAGGACCCCCTTTGGCTTATGCAGACATATATCACATGGTTGCCCATTTATTTGAATGACTAACATTTAATACACCATGTCCCCTATATAGTGACCAGTGTAGGGAAATGTAAGGCTAGCTTTCACTGCCAATAATCCGATCACTTTTAACCTGAAAGGGTATATATATAGATCAATACCTATTAGGTAATATAATCACTTTACATGGAGAATGTTTAACCCTATATTATCTATGTCTCAACAGACAAGCATGCAGATAAATAATGAACACCAATCCAATCATCCAAGGCATAGAAGAGCAGGCATCCTTGGATGGAGCAGCATAAAACTAAGATCAAACTGAAAACAGAATTGCAGTAAAGGGAGTATTGAAAAAATAAGAAGGCAAAGATCAAACCCACTCAATGGAGGACAATGGGTTAAAAACACACACTCCAGGACCGGTGCTTACTTTCTGTTGTTGAAGTTGCTATAATTATTTGATGTATGGGAAACCTTTGGTAATGCTGAAAAATGTGGTGCACCTGGTGACCTTCAAGACATGAAGATAGTTAGGAAAATGGCGAAGGATGACAGGAAATGCAAAATGTGCGCAAAACATAAACCTTAAGATGCATTGCCTCAAAAACATTAGTTCTATTTAAAAGAAGACAAAAAAAAAAAACAAAAACAAAAAAACACAAATGAGTGGTCATAGGTGTACTTGTTAATGTGAAACGTGCCCACAGAAGGTTTAAGATTGCCATAAAGTAATTTAAGTCTGCCCAAGACCTCTGGGTTTCCTGCCTCCACTGAACAAATTGGATATGGACAGCAGGCAAGGGTCACCATAGTCAAAATCCAGCATCACCTCAGATTAAATTTCTATATTTTACTTAAAGAGAGTCTGTCAGCAGTTTCAACTAAACAAAACTGCTTACAGTGCCAGGTGTGGGCCAGGGAGAGCAGGACAACTCTTCTGCAGTTTCTATTAGAAGGTGAATACACTACTCACAAAAAGTTAGGGATATTTGGCTTTCGGGTGAAATTTATGGAAAATGTAAAAAGTTCATGCTACAGTAATATTATATCATGAAAGTAGGGCATTTAAGTAGAGGCATGTAATGATGATTTCTTTATCTCAGACTATTTACTGAAACAAACACCAACAACAGTGGTGGGTACAACCCCACAAAAATGTCAATGTCTCAATAACTTTGTGGTCATGTGGCCTTGAGCATTAATTACAGATTGACAACAACATCTCATGCTGTTCACAAGTCAACTTATTGTTTGCTGAGGCATGGCATCCCACTCTTCTTGAAGGGTGGCCCTCAGGTCATTGAGGTTCTGGGGTACAGAGTTATGAGCCTCTACATGGCGACTAGCTGATCCCATAGGTTTGCAATAGAATTGAGGTCTGGAGAAAGTGCAGGCCACTCCAGTTCAGGTACCCCAGTCTCCAGCAGCCGTTCCCTAAGGATGTGACCTCGATGAGCTGGCACATTGCTGTCCATGAAGATGAAATTAGGCCTGTGTTGTTTATACAGAGGCACAATGACTGGATTCATGATGTTATTCAAGTAGTTCTGTATTGACTAGACACACCTGCCCACACTGTAACACCACCACCAAAGGCAAACAGTGGCTGATGCATAGAGCTCTCCTTGACGTCTCCAATATCGTTGGCAGCCATCATTTCTGCTCAGCGTGAATCGATTTTCATCAGTGAACAGCACTGAGGCCTACTGCTCCCTTGTCCAGCGTAGATGCTACCTGGCCCATGCAAGATGATGATACCTGTGCCTGGAGGTGTGGTCAGGTACCCTTGCAGGTCGTCTAGCATGCAGACCACACTGATGTAGAAGGTTTCGAACGGTCTGACATAACAGTTGGGTGCCTCTCATCTCCCTTAGGACTCATTCACACGACCGTATGAAAAAACGGATCCGCAAAAACGGATCTGCAAAAAATACGGATGACATCCGTGTGCATTCTGTATTTTGCGGAACGGAACAGCTGGCCCCTAATAGAACAGTCCTATCCTTGTCTGTAATGCGGACAATAATAGGACATGTTCTATTTTTTTGCGGAACGGAAATACGGACATACGGAAACGGATTGCACACGGAATACCTTCCATTTTCTTTGCGGACCCATTGAAATGAATGGTTCCGCATACAGTCAGTAAAAAAAAACGGAACAGATACAGAAAGAAAATACGTTCGTGTGAATGAGCCCTTAAATGTGCATGGAGTTGAGTGGCATTCATCATCCAGTTCTGTGGGGCATTATTCACAATGAAGTGGTCATTAGTGTAGGATGTGACCAAAGGACGTCCACTTCTATGTCTTTTTGTGACTCTTCCAGTCTCTCTCTATCTCTGTTGCAACCTGCTGATGACACTCTATGCTCAGTGGCCACTTCTGTCTGCGAATATCCTGCTTGAAGACTCGCAATGTTGAGGTACTGTTGATCAATTGTTAGGTGTCGTCTTAGTCACATGATGTCAAAATCTGAACAGCATGATGAGGCGGACTGTTTAAATACCAATTCTAAATGAACCAGCTCCTTGTTAGAGAATAGCAAGTTGTGCAAAAAGTACTGAAACAAACAGTGCGACACATGCATTCAAAAATTTAGAGAAGGCCACATTAAGTTCACTTGTAAAGGTTAGAGTGCATTTTAGGTTCATACTGAAACTTCACCCACAAGCCAAATATCCCTAACTTTTTGTGAGTAGCGTACAAATTTTTATTATGCCGGTCTTTGCTTCTTAAGCACTTGGGAGGGAGGGGGGTCTGAGGGGGGCTAATACAGTGAAACGTGTCACATGAGATTGTAATGTGACAATAAATCACTACTTTCATTCAAGCGAGTGCCGGTCTTTCTTTTACAAAGCTTCTATGGAGTATCTCTCCTAAGACGTATGCACCATGAACATTTACATCAGAGTGCCGACCTATTATCTTGTACGTATCCTGGTGATGGGTCATCAATATATATGGTATGCACCACCCCTTTAAAGAGACTTCCCACTATGGCCTATTTTCAGAATAAGCCATCAAAAAACTGATCAGCTGTTCTGCAGTTAAAAACGCAATCCACAACACAGTGGATGGTGCTGTTTAGTTCTGACGACAACTTCCAGTTACTCTGAAACAGCTGAATGGTGGCGGTTTCTGGTGTTGGACTCCCACCAATCAGATATTGATGGTGTGTCCCGAGGATAGACCATCAACAATAAAAAAGCAGACAGAAGAGAAAAGGGTCGGTGATGTTGAATATGTCAAATCCTTTGTTCTCAAGGTAGATAAACTGCCACCAGAGCTGTTTGGCAGCAGTTTGTTGCCTCGCTCAGTCAAGCCAAGCATGCATTAGTATAGCGGTCAGGAGGAATTGCAATTGGCCAGCTATCTTAAGTGTATGGCCACCTTTACTATTTAACAAATAAAACAATTATGTGGTGATCTTTTTTTGAAGCCACATGTCTCCTGATCGATTTGAGCAGCAGTAGGCCAAGTTAAACAGTAAGAGAAATATCACCAAACGTAAGGAATACACAGCAATGCACAGTATTTCGATCCAAAGAGTGCTGGCAGCGTCAGACTGCGCAGGGACACCTCCACACACACAGGTGACACCAGCTGCAAATTCATTAATAAACTTCTAGTACCAATAACTTTATATATATTAAAAAAGTTGTAGTGTCCTTATTGCATGCAAATATACAGATAAACATATACAAAAAAACTTACTTCGGCATTGAACCTCTTGGCCACTGACCATCTTGGTTTCTTTGTTCTATTACCAGCATCTGTGCAAAACAATTTAGAGGCAAAGACAATATTAAAAAGGTGTTACATTTTAAAAACTAAATTAGGTGTACCTCCAAGTATTACTTTCTTCTCATTAATCATCTAGCCTAATACTTTTCTCACTTACAGTGTGCCATTTCTTTGATTCTCTACCTGTTGCCCTCCATAAGAAGACGCAAACTGCAATATAAAAATGTTCACTCACAGACGGTTATCATATAGTTTCCATATTCAGCCCCGTTAGAGGTTGGATATGATTTCTCAGCTACTTGTTGGAGAGGCATCTACTCACCGCATGTTCTCTCTAGAGCTACAGTATTATGCCTGAGCAGCAGTGGCAGATTTTAAAGGGGTTGTCCCACAAAAAATATTCTACAGTTTTCAAACCAGCACCTGGATCTGAATACTTTTGTAATTGCATGTAATTACAAATTTAGCATAGCCACTGAGTTATTCAATAAAATGTATCTGTATAGCGCCACCTACTGTTTGTTTTTTTCTTATTCTTTGTCCTGCTCACTGAGAAGGCCGCACATGCTCAGTTTCATCCTTTAGCTGCTTCCTGAGCTGTGATAGGGAGAGCATGGACACACCCCCTGAGCTGCAGCAGAAATGACACTCCCCTTCAGATGTCAGCTAGATATAAATCTAGCAGAGCAATGAATGAGGAGATCTCTGGATCCATGTGAGGTACAGGGCTGGTTCTAGCTTTGTTAGAAAGAGATTGTCATGGACCATATCATGTCTGATTTTCATTTTTTACATTAGTCATGGAATAACCCCTTTAAGTAAACCATAAATCCTGGATTGTTCCCAAAACCTTTGACTTTATGATCCACCATTGCCAAGCAGATAAGATAGAGTGAGACAAATAAGTAAGGAGAGCCCACATTCTACTGAATAGCAAGAAACAGTTAGTTTAGATAGTTTCAAGAACTCACAATCTCCTGGGTCCCTCAAGGCCCATGAACATAGCCCAACCAATACTCAGGGCAATCATGGGGAATGAATAGTTGGTTCCTGCTCATTGCTAGCTCATTTACATGCTATGGGAATCAACGATCATTACTACGATCATTTATCCCAATATAGATTCATTGCTTGTGGCAAGCACATCTTTGTCTATACAGGACGACGTGCTGCTGATAGAAAGATGATTGCTTTGTACCACATAACAGATGTGACTACCTGACGAACGAGCAATCGTTCATTCACGGCATGATCGGTGGCAACTTTAATTGGGACAATTTTGGAGAATGAGTGTTCGTTCACAATAACTGTCCCAACTCTCAGCCCATGTAAAAAGGTCCTTGGTCATCAGTAATGTACGCCCACATGCTGCTCTGTGATGAAGATGTTTGCTGTATTTTTCTGCAGAGGATCTAGTGAGAAAAACAATATAGGCATTGTTTTTATTGTCATTTCACAAGGGATGCTGTGTATCGTTGGAAGTACACTTTAACTCTTTCACTACCAGAGCCATATATGTACGGTGCTGGAGCGATAGGCACGTGCGAGCGGGAGCCATGGCCTTTGAGTCTCTGCTGTTTCAAACAGCAGAGACCCGTGGCTAATTACCATGACCGGCAATAGGCTTTACATGCCGCGATCAAGTGAGATCATGGCATCTAAATGGTGAAAAACCCAGAAGTCTGCGCTTCCGAGCTTCGTACCGGCATCCTCTGCGGCCAGTGAGGATGCTGGTAATTGATTTCAATACACTTAGCCTTGCTGAAGAGGCTGAGGGCATTGAAGCTGCAATTCTTATTTTGGACACCAGGTCAAACATAAGAAATGAGCAATCCTGAGCAATAACTGGATTTTAAAAATCCCTGATTGTCCAGAATTTAAAAAAAAAATAAAAAATTGGAGATTGTATGCTCAAATACGAGCTTCAAAATCATTACAAAAAATAAAAAAAACACAACAAAAATATATAAAAAATTTTAAAAAATATAAACGTTTAAATCACTCTCTTTGCGTATAATAAAAAAATAAATACATAAACAAAAACATAAACATCATGGCTATCACCGCGACTGAAAACGCCCATACTATCAAAATATAAAAATATTTTTCCAATACGGCGAATGGTGTAACGGAAAAAAAGGGTCAAAATTGCCATTTGTCATTTTTTCATTGCTTCTCTTACCCAAAAAAAGGTAATAAAATGTGATCAAAATGGTATCAATAAAAACTCCAAAACAGTATCAATAAAAAATACAGTGTCCCGCAAAAAATATGGGGTCAGAATATGGTAACGTAAAGTTCAAATGTATTTTTACACAATTTAGACATAAAAAACATATAGATATGGGGTATCGTAGTAATCGTACTGACCCAGAGAATGAAGGGCATGCCGTGGGAACAAAACCCATAAAACGGTGGACGAATTGCGTTTTTTCCCCCAATTCCATCCTATTTGAAATTTTTTTAGTTTCTCACTATATTGTATGCCATAATTAATGGTGGCATTTAAAAGCACAACTTGTCCCGCAAAATCAAGCCCTCATAGAGCTATGTGAATGGAAATATAAAAAAGTTATGGCTCAAGGAAAATAGGGAAGATAAATGAAAACAAAGGGTTGTGAGTATATTAAACTTTTAGGCTTCATGCACATGACCATATTTTGCATCCGTGTCTAATTCGCATTTTGTTGCAGACAGCTCACGGACCTATTCATCTTTGTAGGTCCGCAAAAAGATAAAAACGGATGATGCTGCCCACATCTGTTTGTCCTTTAACAAATTATAAAACATGTCCTATTCTTGTTCGTATTGTAAACAAGAATAGTCAATTCTAGTGACAGTAGTGTGAAAAATGCACACAGAAGATATCCAAATTTTGCAGACCGAAATACACATATGGTCATGTACATGAGGCCAAATATAAAGATAATTAAAGGGGTTCTGCAGTTGTTTAAAATTGATGATCTACCCTCTGGATAGATCATCAGCATCTGATCAGCGGGGGTCCGACACCCGGGACCCCTGCCGATCAGCTGTTTGAGAAGTCAGCGGCGCTGCAGGAGCACCGCGGCCTTCTCTGTGTTTTCCTTAGGCCCAGTGACATCACAACTACTATCACTGGCCTGGGCGGGGCTAAGCTCTGCTAACATGAATGGAGCTTAGCCCCGCCCAGGCCAGTGATAGTAGTCGTTACAGGCTCCAAGGCTACCACAGCGATAGTTACTATAAAGCCCTGCCATTATACTAGAAAATGTAATCTAATGATCGCATGTTCCCTAAGGAGATCTAATATAAGTGCAAAAACTCTTACTATTAAAATACTTATCTTGTCCAGTGAATGCTATAACTTTTACTTGTTGCTTCACCTCCCAAATAAAATTGAATTAAAAGTGATCTAGAAGTCACACACACTTCAAAATGATCTCAATAAAAACTGTAGATTCTCCAAAAAAAAAAAATGAACCTTCACAAAGTTCCATAGACTTAACCATAAAGAGGTTATGAGAGACAGAATATGGCAACAGAAAAAAAAAATCTGTTTTTCAAAGTTTTTATATTTTGTTTTAAATCTTAAAACACAAGAAAAACTATAGAAGTGTGCTATTGCTGTAATCATACTGACCCAGAGAATGATGGTAACAATAGTTTTACCACATAAGGAATGCTGTAAAAACGAAATCCATAAAACTATGGTGGATTTGAAGTGTTTTTTTTTATTCCACCCCATGTGTATTTTTTTTCAGCTCCCCACTACATCGTATGCAATATTCAACAATAGAAATAGAAAGTGCAATTCGTCCTGCAAAAAATAAGCCCTATAAGCCCTCATCTATCTGAACAGAAAAATAAAAAAGTTATGGCACTGGCAAGTCAAGAAGTAAAAAAACCTAATGCAAAAAGGAAAAGTTGAGGGGGCCTTGAAGGGGTTAACTCAGAATGCCATAATAGATCAACAGACCAGTAAATTCTTTTTTTTTGTAAAAAAAAAAAAAATATATATAAAAATAAATTTAAATAATTCTGCACTGATCCAGTGTTGTTCCCCTTCCAACCCATCGGGGCCCCTGCCACCAATGCAACCAACAGGCTGCATTTCCATGTCAAGTAGGACCAGTGAGTACATTAACCAGCAAGGGACCCAAGAAGCATTGAAACTGGACTCACAGGGAATCTCTTTTTTCTCTTTAAGAATAAAAAAACTTTTACAGGACGGACACCTGTTTAAGGGTTCAAGGTTATCTTGTCATGTCATCATATTGTTATAGCATTATTGTCACAATATTTTAAAGGCTAAACCCAAAAATCCCAAACAATAAATCTTTTTTGGTTCATATTAATGATGTTTAAGGTGGTATTAGATGATAACTTTGCCTTTCCATTAATTACCAACAAAATACTATCCACACTATTAGAATATGTGGCAGTACTTTACCTGTCCTTGGTATAGGCCTGCATCCTGTATAGTGCTTTCAGGTTTATTTAGAGGTTCAAATGTATTGCTCATGTATTTGTTCCACAGTCTGGTCTCTTTTTCATCTGGAATACTGAAGATTTTTCTCATCTCCTTCTCAATCATGTCTAAACGAAGGAACAAAGATATGTAAAGAAGCATTAGCGCTAAATCTCTAGTAGAGATGATAAAATATTTTGATTGCTGATTTGCTAAAAAATAGCTTTATGAACAAACAGCTCAGGCTACTTTCACACTTGCGTTGGTAATTCCGGTATTGAGATCCGGCACAGCATCTCAATACCATAATTATTATTTTATTTATTATACATACTTATATAGCGCTACTATACTCCGCAGCACTTTACAGACATCATACTGTAAATGGATCCGCTTTATTTTGTACATTAGGATGTGGTTTATGTAAAATCAAAACAGAAAAAAAAAACAGATCAGTCACTAAATAAATTGAAAGTCAAGGGGTAACGGATCCGTCACCATTGACTTACATTGTTTTCAGTGCCGGATCCATTTTTTTCCGTTTGTATGACCAGACACAAAGCCGAAGCTTTCAGCGTATTTGTTTCCGTTCACAAACCGCAATGCTGCCGCAACGAAAGACATCCTGAAAGGATCTCTTTCCATTCAGAATGCATTAGGGCTAAACATTTTTTTCCCGGTATTTACCATATTTTTCATTTTATAAGACGCACTTTTTCCCCCCAAAAGTGCGTCTTATAAAGCGAATACATTCATTATGGAAGCGCTCATTGTATGTATCAGGTGCCGTGACCCCCATCAGACCTCAGATCAGCCCACCCAGCCCCATAAGGATAAAATAAAAACCTCTCTTACCTCTCCTGCGCCGAGGCTCCGCTCCGGGTCCGGCGCTCCTCTGTCTTCTCCGGGCCGGCTCTGCACTGTCCTGACTGCTTACAGTGTCAGGACGTAGTGCGCGCACTATGACCTGACGCTGCACGCAGTCAGGTGACAGTGCAGCACCAGCCTTAGAAGACAGAGGAGCGCTGGACCTGGAGCGGAGCCGCGGCGCAGGAGAGGTAAGAGAGGTTTTTATTTTATCCTTATGGGGCTGGGTGGGCTGATCTGAGGTCTGATGGGGGCACAGTTGGGTAATATTGGGCTGATGGGCTGATCTGAAGTCTGATGGGGGTAAGAGGGGGCTGATGTGAGGTCTGATGGGGGCACAGTGGGCTGATATGAGGGCACAGTGGGGTGATATGGGGTCTGATCTGAGGTCTGATGGGGGCACAGTGGGCTGATCTGAGGTCTGATGGGGGCACAGTGGGCTGATATGGGGGGCACAGTGGGCTGATCTGAGGTCTGATGGGCAATCCAGTGGTCTCCAACCTCCAAATAGTAGTTTCCCAACAGCGGAAGAACCACAGTTTGAGGACCACTGGATTAAACAATAATAATAATATAATAATAATAAAATACATACATAGTAACATAGTTTATAAGGCTGAAAAAAGACATCTGTCCAATCAAGTTCGGCCTGTTTTCCTACAAGTTGATCCAGAGGAAGGAAAATAATTAATTAAAAAAAAACAAGGCCATACCTATTGTGTCAGCTTTACTAAATCTTCTTGTTACCACGTTGTTCATATTGCCATTCTCGCATAGCTTTAATTCGGTTAGGTAAACTTCGACTTTGCAGTGCTTTACAAACATACCCTGTTCAACAACCTGGAAATGGAAACCCACATCAAAAGTCAGTACAGGGATTTAGATGCAATGATGTAGTAACTACGGAGTGACTAAAAGGGAAATGAACGTTTTGTATATTAAATATTATACCCCCAACTACAGCATTATGAGGTTATGAGAATTCATAGAGTTATAAAACTCTACACAAATGAAAGACTACCACATTTAACACATATGTTGGGAGGAAAGAAAAAGGGATGGAAAAGCATAGTACCCTAAGTGAGTCCAGCAAAAAAAAAAAAAAACCCTTATTTTTATTTTTTTACAATGGAACTTTATGGTGACGAATATCACTGTATGGCATCCCTCGGAGGCATTCACAGGCCTCGAAGGCCCCATTCACACAACCACATTTTTGGTCATTGTCTGGAATCTGCCATAAGATCGGTGTGCAACAGCACAGGCTAACTCCAGTTTATTTCAGTGTAAAGATGGCCATGCATTGATGGTAAATCATAATGAAAATTGCCAACTCAATAAACACGGCTTCCAGTTCTTCAGTTCTAATGCAACCACCATAATGTGTACCTTTCAATGATAGGTTCTTCCTGGTGCTCACCCTTAAAGTTGTTGTCCCACAAATACATTCTAAATTTTTCAAACTTTTGTAAGTGCATATAATTAAATTTAGTCTAGTTACAACTGAAAGTACACGCCCCTGCGCTGCCGGACTGAAAAGAATCAAGCAGAACAACTGGAGCAATGAATGTGGAGATCTCTAGTTCCATGTGAGGTACAGGACTGGTTCTAGCTTTGTTAGAAAGGTATTGTAATGTACTATATGATGTCTGATTTTCATTTTTTACATTAATCATGGAATAAACCCCTTTAAAGGGGTTTTCTGGGAGTACAATACTGATTACCTGTCCTCAGGATAGGTCATCAATATCAGATTGGCAGGGGTGCTGGGAGTCAGACCCAAACCAATCAGCTTTTTGAAGAGGCTGCAGCACTGCGGTGAGAGACGTGGCCTCCTCATGGCATACCAACCACAATGTATGGCATATTACCAAAATTGTGGTCTCCTCATGGCATACCAACCACAATTGTATAGCATCTATGCTTGGTATTGCAACCCAGACCTATTCAATTAAATGGGAATGAGCGGCACATAGGCCACTTGACGGATGAACGTGATATCACTGTCATAGGAACGCGATATGCCCTCTTTTAACAATTAATCGGAAAAACAACTGATCGGCAGGGGTCTCGGGTGTCGTACCCCCATCAATACTGAACTCCTAGAAAATCCCTTTAACATTGGATAGAATCCATGTATCCATAGTGCTGTGGTCATGGTAGTGAACCAATGAAATGTGAAAGCTCATCTGTTCTTCATTCTATTTTACAGTATGCAGCTTCACATAAAAACAGCAAAAATGAAGCTGCTGTTGTAACCCACCTGTTTTCATATCCAATTTTGACTCTAGACATAATTTAAGGTATGTTTGGGGGTTTCTGATACATTTTCAGAGACTGCAGGCAGGAAAAGTGCAACTATAGGCTGTTGAAAAGTTAAGGAACATGTGCCCTGAGAAGATAGAATTACAAAGTTTTATATATTCACATGTAACTTGTACAAAATTACTGTTTTTTGTTGGACTATAGGATTCACTCAACCATAAGTTTAGATAACAGGAAATTAGAAAAATAACTATCTTGGGCTAATTAAAACATCCCTGGTAGCTTGGAAGGGCCAATACCACTAAATTTAAAAGTTTACTACTCACACTGGAGACATCATCAAAGGTCCTTCTGCTACACTAAGAGGTTTCTTACGGGTCTGACTCCTCCCACTGGTGACATCAACAACATTCCTTCAGCTACCCTAAGCCAGAGCTTTCATGTATTTCACTGCATGAGGACCTTCAGCATGGAGAGGAAGGCCTTTCTCACAGTCCTCTTCCTCACTCTCCCCAGAGCCTGCTCTGGATCACACAATACCTGTCTTGGGGGAAACACAGACTACATTATCAGCTGCCAGAAGGGGAAGGAGACAGATGCTCAGAGCCTGTTCTCAGGAGAGAGAATAGTAGCAGCAATAAAGAGAACACAGGGGAGCAAAAAGCTGATGACAAAGGTATTATTTATCACAGGAAAACTGCAAATCCCTTTAATATGAAAATGAGATTAACCCCTTTAAGCAAGTAGCCAGCACAGCACCAATTATCACTTAATAATAATAATAATGATAAAATATCCATGCACGATGTGCCTAATACTGAACTTTTTAGCACTTTCAAACATCTTGAATATTTTAGCAGCCCACTGTAAAAGGTAAGCATTAAGAAAGACCGTCTGGCGTACAGAAATGAAGCAGCTAAAAAGACCAGGTAATCGCCGAGTGCTGCTATATGTTGAGTGCTTTATTGGCAACAGCTTCAGCTTGGTATAAAGAAGTAAATGAACAACACTGATTAATATTTACCTCTAGACACAAAATGGATTTTATGTCCAGGATATAAAACGGATGCTCAAACAATGCTGTGACAGGTGTTTGCAGATCTGTGTATATCTTATGGCGGGTAAACGGTAAAATGGGTTTATTTACCAAGCACAGCACATTGTATGGCGGCCCCATTCACTTCTATGGGGCTGAGCTGCGCGTAGGCCATGTGACCACTGAATGTGTTGTCACTGATCTAGGAAAAGCTGACAGAACGCCATGACACTACTGCCAGTGCCTTCTCAAACAGCTGATCGGCGGGGTCCCAGGTGTCGGACCCCCACCAATCAGATACTGATGACCTATCCAGAGGAGTGTGCTGTCTTTTTGCGCTTTATCTATTGGGACACAGTCAAGGGGTTTTTATTTCCTCTGGTACTACTATTTTTGTGAGATATTTTACACGATATACACATTCAGTGATATAGGGAGGAGGGACTACATGGAAAATTAATGTTTTATATGTTAAATATTATACTTCAAATAACAACCACAGCACTACAAGGTTATGAGAGCCATAGAGAAGTTGTAGAACCAGACAGAAATGAAAGGCCATTGGCAAATACCTTGCAGAAGAGATGTGGCATCATGTTGTCTGCATTAGTTGTACATAACATGTAGGAGTGCTTCCTCAAACAAGTTATGAAAGTTATGCATGTCATTATACTGTATAAATGAATGTGCCACTTGTCATGTCCAAATAAAATTTATGTATGGGTATAATGCGTCATCACATCACATGTCCTAGCACACAAGATGCTCATGCGACCTATAATCTAGATGACATGCAAGTAAACAGAGGAGGATTCAGCACTTGCATGAGAGCTGCAACTTCTCCAATGGCTGACTGTCAATCTGATATTGATCTATATCTTGACACTGCTCACCCCCTTTATGTGATGACCTAACCCAAGAATAGACCATCATTTGCTGGTTGGTGGGGGGCAGACACCCTGCATCTCCTCCGATCAGCTGTTTGAGAAGGCACCGGCTTATGCAGTAGTGCTGCAGCCTTCTCTCAGTTCACTAAGCACGGTGCCATCCATTTGATAGCGGTTGTGCTCGACATTGCAGGTCAGCCCCACTAACTCCCTTGGCCATGGAGCAGGACTACTCAGCAAGACGCAAGAACGCCGCAGCACTACTCAGAGAATGGTTGTCTTCTCCCAGGTGTCGGACCCCCACAATCAGATACTGATGACCTATCCAAAAAATAGGTCATAGTAAAATTATCTCAGAAAAGCCCTTTAAGTCCATGGATGCAATGTTGCAGGGATGAGCTTTGTCATGGCGCTGTGTAGTTTCAGAGCTGACTTGCAGAAAAGGAGTGACACCAGAAGAGATGATTGGTGGGTGTGCGAGACCCCGCCAATCAGCTAAAGATGGTCTATTCTGAGGATAGGCCATCCTGGAGAACTCCTGTAATGTAAGTACGCAATGTAAAGAATAATACTCTCATCAGTTAGTCAGGTGTAATAGAAACACTTCATTGTTTGAATCTGTCATAGAATCTAATGGAATAGAAAAAAAATATATAAGTGATACTGTACTTACATCACTGATCCCCTGTCACTCCCAGGTCCCTTGCTGGTCCCAATTTCAGTTCCTTCTTTATACACAGGAAATAACCACTCAGTCACTGACTGAGGCAGATCATGTGGCTCCTGTGTGTCTAGCAGTGATGCTCAACCTACGGCCCTCCAGCTGTTGCAAAACTACCACTCCCAGCATGCCCTAATAGCTGTAGGCTGTTCACGAACGCTGGGAATGGTAGTTTTGCAACAGCTGGAGGGCCGCAGGTTGGGCATCCCTGGTCTCGATGGTCCAGATACCAGAAGGGGACTTGGAAACTGTTGCAAGAGGAGTGACAAGGGATTGGTGAGATGACTATAACTTATTTTATTTTCTTATGCCACTCTGACCCAATAAAAAAAGAATTATTGACTGGACATTCCCTTTTAATGGGCAAACTCACATAAATATAGTATAATTACGTAGGGGTTTTGAGATTGTTTCACTGTATTGAAAGGCCTACACCTAAACACACACTGTGAAGTCCGGCATTCAAACTGCAGTACAGTGTATTATTGTTGATTCACAGGAACAGAAGACTGATCACTGAGGGCCAATTCTAGACCTTGTATAGTTGTAATACACAATTACAGTAAGATTATCCATTAAAGAGGACCTCTCAGCTCTACCGACATGTCTGTTACAGAGTGGACAGGTCCTCTTCAAGATTATCCCCTTGGAGGTCTTAATGAAGGTTATCTACCCTTACAAACTAGCTTTATATTGTCTATGACTATTACTGTTACTCAGCTATATCCCTCAGCAAGCCTTGCTGCCATGTACGGTATTTCCCTTGGGAGCTATCAATGTCTGTTTATTATTCAAACTGTATGTGCATAATTTATTTTACTATGTATCTTTTTAAAGAGGAGCTGTCATCATCTTATCCTGCACTGGAGACAGGTCCACTCTATTAGCCCAATGGCACAAAAAAATAAGCGTAATCTTTAGATGGACAGTCTAAGGATTCACCAGATTTATCCCAGTGGCTGATGCTTGATAAATGCGTTCTCCTTTAGTCTATCTAGTCTAACTATAACCACCTACTAGTTTGCTTACTTTGTGACAGAATGTGTGTCAAAACTGGCACAAAAAGGTTCAGAAGAGAAATGTACATGATGTAATCTGCAGTGAATGTCATTTTCTTACCAGTAGCTGAATTTTTGACTTATATCATCCTGAAGCTTCTTATCTGTCATGTGACTAGGAATTAGACCCACCAACTCACACAGCACCTTATGTGTGGACAGGAAGTCTAATTCTCTATGCATTCCTATGGGAGCCTCACTTTCAGTCTCATAGAAATGAATAGAGCAGTGACTGGCTTGCTGTCCTGGGTCAGTTGGAGGTCAGGGAGTTGGTCACATGACCCAGCTACAATAAGAAGAGAGTGGAAACTCTCAATGTCAGCCTCTGATAAGAAAATGACATTCACTACAGATTATATCATGCACCTTTCTAACAGGTCAGAGAATAAAAATTTTTGTGGGAGTTCTTCTTTAAGTTAATATTTTAAAAAGTCACATTTCACAAGCGGCATGCGCCTTTTGATATACGAGGTAAAACAAATCACCACTTTTGATTTGTAACGTTAGTATGTTTTTAGCGCAAATGACACCATTATTGATAAATGACCCCAATTGACTTCAAACAGTCAGTAGTCAGCATGTTCTATGACACATGTCCTATCTTTGCAACGTAGCCGCACGGATGCACAAGTCCACGGAAGCGCTTCTGCGTGCTTCCGCATCTCTTCTCTTACGTACATCGGTGGCAGAATAGATCAACTATAGGTCAATAGGCACCCCCACATGTAAGTGACCTGGTATACATAATGCTTTATTTCACAAACTTAGAGATCCATTGTGGTATTTATGGCCTCTGTTACTTCTGGCAGTTAGATTATATGATGACACTTGCTGGATCCCACAGCGTCTTGTGTGGAGACAAGGAAGGGGATTTATCAAAACTGGTTGCCCAGAGCAAAAGAGCTCTGAAAAATGAAAAGTGGAATCTGATTGGTTGCTATGGGTAACTAAGCCAGTTCTACTTCACATCAGTTTTGATAAATCTCCCCCATGAAGTCAGTTTCTCTCTGAGACTGACACTGCGACTCTCATAGGAATCACTAGGGAAAGTGACTTCATTTCCAAACTGTAGATGCTGTGGATCCAGTGATCCTCATCTGATCTAATCGTCAAACATATATCAGTAACCCAATATGTAAATGCTTATGTATACCAGATCAAATGGGGTGTGGGGGAAATAAGGTACTCAGAACTGTAGTTTCACAATCTGTAAGACAGATTTTGCTAACTGGCACACGCTGTATTTAACTGAATTGCACACTACCCTGATATACTGGACCCAGCACCATTCTGCGCCATCCTTAGGTATACATCTACTCCAGTGGGAGAATGGGGAAGAACATCTGTTAGCATGGAAGAAGATCAATACAGCCTAAGAAGTGAATGAGTTTGCTACTTTGTTTAAAATAAAGCAAGATCGTATATTGAGACTTCAAAACATAAAAATGGCATGGAGAACAGATTCCTTTTATTAAGGGCTTATTCCCATGACTATATACGTCCTCAAACTGTAGATCCACAAAACACAGTTACCGGCCATAAGCATGCCACATCATGGTGTGGACTCATTGATTTCAAAGTGTCCATGGTCTGCATGTTGCAGTGAAGTATAGGACTGTCCTATCTTTTGTGGTGCAGAGAACTGGGATCTTGTGCCCCTGCATGAACAGAGCAGCAGTCCGGCATGCACACTGTCACTCCATTCACTCCCTATGGCACTGATGGAAATTGGAAGGTGCTGCAATCTGGTATTTACAATGAATAGAACAACAGAACGCAGGCACAACCAGGGGGACGGGGACTCCCATTCTCATGACTGGTGTAGGTCCTAGTAGTTGGACCTCATCAATTAGAAGCTTATCCCCATTCCTGGGGTGAAGGGATACGTTTTGATCTTGGTACCAATGATTTGAGGGAGAGATGCATAAAACATATATAGATAAGGAAAAATTATATTAGCACCTGCCAAAAACAGTACTTTAGTCAAGATTATAGTTAACGGATAACTCCAGGCAAAACAGATACATTGGGGCACATGTATTAAGGCCTTTTAGATGCCTGTCTTAATAAACCCCTAAACTGGAGCGAATCGCCAGAGTTATGTCGAAGCACCGGCCTCTTCATAACTGTGGTGGATCCACTGCTGCATCAAAATATAAGGCAGCTTCCTTGCTGTCTTACATTTAGACCATTTTTTACGCCTAAATCAGGTGTAGAAAATGGTAAATGAGACCGGGCTTCTGCCCCAACCCCTCCTTTAGACCTGGTGTGAGCGGGGAAAAGTTGCGTGGCACAAAGGACATGCCTAATATAGGACTAGATCTGTTTCATGAATGACCCCCACTGTGTTATATTTGGGGTTCTTTGCACCACCCCTTAAAGACGACCTTTCACCTCTCCTGACATGCCTGTTTTAATACCTTCATGCATTCCCCATGTAATAATTCAGGAACATCTATTCTTATGTCTCTATGTTGTGCCATTCCTTTATTATTTGCACTAGAAGTTATGAATGAATTGCTATTTGTCTTCAGTAAGGGAACAGAGGGGAGGTAACAAGTTGGGGGGTGTACCTGCACAGACTGAACATGACAGCACTGATTGGATAGAGTCAGTCTGTGCAGGGACACACCCCCAACTGGTCACCTCCCCTCTGTTCCTTTACTGAAGGCAAATAGCAATTCATTCATAACTTCTAGTAGAAATAATAAAGGAATGGCACAACATACAGACATAAGAATAGATGTTCCAGAATTGTTATTACATGGGGAATGCATGGAGCTATTAAAACAGGCATGTCAGGAGTGGTGAAAGGTCCTCTTTAAGCCCCTCACTAACAGCACCACAGTAAATACCTTTTGCCTGGAGCATTCCTTTAATTATTCTACCTAAAAGGATTTTATAAACTGCAACATGAAATAAAATACCGTACCTTGCGAGCTATGGGTTCCTGATTCTCCATAACTGTGTACCAGCTAACAAGCTTGTTCCAGCCTTCAGTAGGCAACAGAATGTAATCAAGCTCATCAATAAGATGCTCCTTGAGAGACTGTGTATCAGTATCTGTGAAAGAGACTGTCAGTATTTAAACATGAGAAACCATACCACTAACAAAAGCAACAAATTGTTGTATATTACACTTAGGGCTGTGTGACTTTTCCTCAATAGTAGCAAGTCCCATGCAAGAACAAGTGTTTTTTTGTCGTGACATTCCAAGGGTTAAAACTTTTTCATTTTTCTGTCTATGTAGCCATATTTGGGTTTATTTTTTTGCAGGATGAGATGTGGTTTCATTGGTACCATTTTGCGGTACATGGAACTTACTGATTTAGGCTTCATTCACACGTCCGTATGTGTTTTGCGGTCCGCAAAAAAAAAAACGGATGACGTTCCGTATGGCATCCGTGTTTCCGTTTTTTTTTGCGGATCCATTGTAACAATGCCTATCCTTGTCAGCAAAACGGACAAGAATAGGATATGTTCTATCTTTTATGCGGAACGGAAATACGGACATACGGAAACGGAATGCACACAGAGTACCTTCCGTTTTTTTTTGCGGACCCATTGAAATGAATGGTTCCGCAAAAAAAACGGAACGGACACGGAAACAAAATACGGTCGTGTGAATGAAGCCTAAGGCTACATGCACACGACCGTATGTGTTTTGCGGTCCGCAAATTGCAGATCTGCAAAAAAAAAAAAAACAGATGACGTTTCGTCTGGCATTTTTCTGTTTTTTTTTTTTTTTTTTTGCGGATCCATTGTAACCATGCCTAACCTTGTCCGCAAAACAGACAAGAATAGGACATGTTCTATTTTTTTTTCCGGGGCTACGGAACGGACATACTGATGCGGATAGCACACAGTGTGCTCTCCACATTTTTTGCTGACCCATTGAAATGAATGGGTCCCCATCCTATCCGCAAAAAAAAAAACGGAACACGGACACAAAATACGCTCGTGTGCATGAGGCCTAACGTGTATTTTTTTTATTGGTGGGGATGGGAACAATTCTGTTATTTGCCTTTTTTTTTATTACATTGTTATGTACCACAGATACCACAATACCATAGATGTGTACTAGGTTTGTTTTTACCACTTTTACAAAATGAAATAACTTCTTATGGGGAAAAATGTACTTTTGATCATATAAATAAACTTTATTAACTTAAAAGACACAGCAATTGTTATGATGATTTAAAAAAAACAATATACTTGGGCTCTAATAGAGCAAATTAATAAAAATTGATTAGTCACTCGCCCGAATTACAATTATTTGATTACATATTTAGGCCATGTGAGATGCTCACACACAACACAATGTAATAATATATGCAGCAGAGGTGTGAGGCCACCAAGTACGTGGGATACAGGGGAGGGATGTTTTTTCCATTCAATGAAAACATATAGGCAACAGAAAAAAATATGATGCAATAGTATGCTACTACTGACTTCTATTGTAGAGTAAGAGGATACTTCTGGAAAAGTCAAGCCTACTGTGCATTTTTATACTTTAAAAGAAAGAAAAAAACCACAAAACGGTATTGAAATGTGTATGTTTCGGTTTCCCTCACATCAATGGAGGTCAATGACAATAGGATGCTACTGTAAAGGCCTTCATTTGCATCTTTTCTTTCCAGTACACTTAAAAAAAAAGCACAACAAAAAAAAGTGTAGCACCCATATAGTGGAAATGCATTGCCTTACATATTCAAAAATATAAGGGAATGACCTTTAAGGAGTCCAGAGTTATCAATGGGACCTGGATACACATTCTGATCTCCCATCTGGTACTTGTCCCAGCTGTCAAAGCCCACATATTTCTTCCACTGCTTGAACCAACGACTATCAATCAAGTACCTAAAAAGAGAAAAACGTGCAATTATTAACGCTGAAGAGAAAATAAGTTGGGCTGTCAGAGGCAAGGAACAGAAAACACAAGATAACTGGTAAATCAGACATATAAAAGTAACACAAACCATAATGAGCAACTTTACTGAGCAAAGATAAAAATTAGTCCAAGGCTATATGCACACGACCACGCTGTGTTTTGCGGTCCGCAAATTGCGGCTCCTCAAAACACGGATGGCGGCCGTGTGCGTTCCGCAATTTATGGAATGGGACGCCCATTGTAGAAATGCCTATTCTTGTCCACAAAATGGATTGAAGTGAATGGGTCCGCATCCGAGCCGCAAAAAATGCAGATTGGATGCGGACCTATGGAACAATGGTCGTGTGCATGAGGCCTAAGGATTCATGCACAAGACCATATGCATTTTGCCGATCTGTATAGCATCCGTATTGAATCCGTTTATGTTTTGCAGATCCATTGTAACAATGCCTATCCTTGGCCATGCGGACATACGGAGACGGAATGCACATGGAGTCACTTCTTTTTTTGCGGACCCATTGAAGTGAACGGTTCTGCATATGGGCCCAAAAAAAACGTTTGTGTGCATGAGCTCTACGGCTGAATTCACACGTCCCTGATTTTGTATCCGCATCCTTTCCCGTAATTTCGGTCAATTTTGTGGATAGAATGCGGATCCATTAATTTCAATGGGTCCTGAAAAAATGTGGACAGTACACCGTGTGCTGTACGTATCCGTGTGCCCGTTCCGACTGTCCGCATAAACAAATCCTCCTGTCCTACTTCTATCCCGATTTTGCGGTCCGTAACACAAAAAAAGTAAATTGATCTGCAAGAAATGCGGATGACTTGCGGAAAGGCATCCGCATGTCACACGCATTTGCAGATTCCGTTCTAGGAGGGTAGAAAAAAAATAAAAAGGTACAGATGTTATTCATCCTTCCTTTTTTTGCGGATCCGCAATGACATATCGATACATCCTTTCCGTTTTTTATGGGAAAACGGAACAGATGTGCTGTGCACAAATATGGACGTGTGAATGGAGCCTTAGTTGTTTGTGCCTTTTTTTTCCTGATTTGTGCAGGAAAAATGCTAGCTCCAATGTTAGCTGAAAGTCTATGGGAATTTTGAAATACAGGACACACATGCATTCTTTTTCAATTTTGGTGCATTTTTTGAGTGTATGGTGTGTATTTTTTTTTTTATTCCAGCTTGTTTCAGCCATTTTCCACCCTCGACCCTATAGGGGATTTTTTTTAAACTGCAATTTACATATTCAAACATAAAAATGCCACAAAAAGGTCAGAAAAAAAGGATGCAGTATGAAAAAACATGTTTTCTTTAACTTACAGAGCCAGGCATTATGACATTTTCACTGCCTGGTTCTGTCAATCAAAGTGCAGAGAGAGCTGAGCCTCTAGGTGTACGGCAACGCCCCCGTTACTCCTAGAGGCTCATTTGCATATAGTAAAACATCATTTTTCTCAGTAATGCGGGCACATATGAAAATGGGACCAACACAGATGCCTTCAGCTGTCAAGTGCACATGTAACAGGTCAGCCAGTTTTATGGGTACAAATCTGCTGACAGATGTCATTTAAGTCATTTATCATCTCTTGCTCCCGATTTCCTCTCGTTTACCCCCTTATATATACTTGGACGGTGCAGTGGCATCTTGTATAGAAATGCCCTTAGCACATTGCCTATGTATACATTTAGTAAGACCAACTATTTAGATGCCGGTCTTAGTCCCTGTCCACTGCAGCTTTATGCGACTACGTTATGTAGAGGTGCAGGCCTCTACATAATTTAGGCGCATGATCAACAGGATTAAATCTATGCCAGCTTCCTTGCTTGGCTTACATGGGGAAAAAGGTGCAGACTTTGCTGCAAAAGACCTCTGTGACCAAATGTGTCCTTAGATACGCCAAAAAGTGGCATATATATATATTTTTTTTATAAATGACCCCCACAGTCTTCATATATGGTGCTTTTCTGGTATGCAGCCTTTACTTCCATTCTTGGTATGCTCAGGGCCACCCCCTATCTTTCATGTACGGATGGAGCAGAATTAACACACGATTAGGGCTCATGCACACAAATGTATTTTCTTTCCGTGTCCGTTCCGTTTTTTGTTTTTTTTTTGCAGACAATATGTGAAACCATTCATTTCAATGGGTCAGCAAAAAAAAAAAAGTTACTCCGGGTGTATTCCGTTTCTGTATGTCCATTCCGCAAAAACATAGAACATGTCGTATTATTGTCTGCATCACGGACAAGGATAGGACTGTTCTATTAGGGGCCGGATGTTCCATTCTGCAAAATACGGAATGCACACAGACGTCATTCGTATTTTTTGCGGACCGCAAAATATATATGGTCGTGTGCATGAGCCCTAAACTAGACGTGTTAACTAAACTTCTGTTTCAGGATATCAAAATAAGTTAAGAAATTTGAATTAGGATTGTGAGTGCTAACTCTGCAAACATCCGTATGCTACTATTGTCCCTAATATTCATTTTCATTACATAGCTATGGGGTCCAGGGCTATGACTTTCTCAATTATTTTCTTGTCTTTTTAGGCTACATGTGATATCACAATGAATCACAACTGGGTTGATTAAAGACACACCGGTTTTTATTCATCATTACTGACCAGAGGTCTAGCTTTACTAGGAGAGCGTGTCCACACTGGGATATACAATATACATGTATAGTATATCTATGTATAGTCATGTGAGTGCACATCTGGCATTACACCTATGTTTTTTTTGTCACCTGTGAGTGACAAATATTCGTCTCCGTCCAGGTTTATTTTGAACCATTGAGAGGCTGAGCCCTGTTGGCCTCAGTTAATGGAAGATTTAGTTCTTTTTATCTATGGTGATCAATTTGATGGCACCCGTCAATTTGGATAGAGGGAATCACATGTATATTAACAGTGATTGTTCCCCCTATGTGGTACCTACGATATTCATAACTGTATCGGTCTTAAAGGGGTATTCTCATCTTAGACAATGGGGGCATATCGCTAGGATATGCCCCCATTGTCTTATAGGTGCGGGTCCCACCGCTGGGACCCGCACCTATAGCCAGAACGGCGGGAGCGCTGCGCCTGGAGACCCAGGTTCCGGGTCGCCACCCCAGGCGCAGCTCCCCGCCCTCATAGGAATGAATGGGAGCCGGGCGTGCATGCGCGGTCGGCTCCCATTCATTTCTATGGAGCCGACGGAAGTAGCCGAGCCAGCGCTCGGCTATTTTCGGCGGCCCCATAGAAATGAATGGAGGGCGGCTGCGCATGCGCAGTGCGCCCTCATTCACTTCGGGGGCTCCGTTCTCGATATAGGTGCGGGTCCCAGCGGTGGGACCCGCACCTATAAGACAATGGGGGCATATCCTAGCGATATGCCCCCATTGTCTAAAATGAGAATAACCCTTTAAATACCTCTTATCATTCAGGCTACTGTCTGACTCTCTGTGTACTAACATACTTATATTCTCTTATCTCCTGAAGAACCATTTGTGGTGGTATATACACTACACACAAAAAGTTAGGGATATTTGGCTTTTGGTGATATTTATGGAAAATATAAAAAGTTCACGCAACAGAGATATGATATCGTGAAAGTAGAGTAGGAACATGCAATGGTGATTTCCTCATCTCAAACAATTTATTGAAATAAAAGCCAAAAACAGTGGTGGCTTTGAGCATGAATTACAGCTGGACAATGACGTCTCATGCCGCTCACAAGTCAACTTATTGTCTGCTGAGGCATGGCATCCCACTCTACTTGAAGGGCGGCCTTCAGGTAATTGAGGTTCTGGGGTACAGAGTTATGAGCCTCTACATGGCGACTAGCTGATACCAATGGTTTTCAATTGGATTCAGGTCTGGAGAAAGTGCAGGCCACTTTATTTGAGGTACCTCAGGCTCCTGCAGTCATTCCCCAATAATGCGACCTCGATGAGCTGGCAAATTGTCGTCCATGAAGATGAAATTAGGCCTGTGTTGTTCATATAGAGCCACAATGACTGGATTAATTATGTTATTCAATTAGTATGGGCTTGTCACTGTACCATTCACAAAGTGTAGGGCAGTTCTGTTTTGACTAGACACACCTGACCACACTGTAACACCACCACCACTAAAGGCTCTCCTTGATGACTAACATCGTTGACGACCATCATTTCTGTTCAGGATTAATCGACTTTCATCAGTGAACAGCACTGAGGTTGACTGGTCCCTCGTCCAGCGTAGATGTGCCCTGACATGACACTTGGGTCCCTCTCACCTCCCTTAAAGGGGTTGTCCGAGTAATTTTTTTGTTCTTTGTATGTTACTAACTTGTCAAGTATAACAACTTTCCCATACACTTTGTGCTTCTAAAGCTGCTTGTTTGTCAGATTTCACTGAGGGTCACATGACCTGTGATGTCAGCTTATCTCCCTGCTCTGTGATGTTTCGTGCACAAGCTTCAGAGATCAGATAACCGTCTGTACACGAGACGTCACTGGCCACGCCCCTCTGCACTGCAGCTGCTATCTGCTCTCTCCCTGGATTCCTTCAGATAAAACATTAACCCCTACAGCCAGAACACAGTGAGGGCTCAAGGCTTTACAACAGGCTTTACGCTGCAGGCAGTGAGGAGACAAATGCTGGGCACAGGAGCTGTAGAGGAATTGTATTGCACAAGAACAGGTAGGGGGAAGTTCCTGTGTGTATCAGCATTGTCATTGTACAGCTGGGACTTGTAGTCCTACACATACAACAGGCTGCTGAGTATTCCAGCAGACAGACATGTCACTCAGGGCAGCTCTTGTATTCACTCTCTGTGCAGAGCAGGGGGGGAGGGGCAGAGATTGTTATTACTGCAGGTAAACAAAGACCAGAAGAGAACCAGGATAATGAGAAAATCTAGATTGTTTTGCCTAAAACTTGCTTAACTTATATATTGCTGTCCATCAGATTTACAGTGCTATATTTTTTTTCATAACTTGGACAACCCCTTTAAAGAGGACCTTTCACCACTCCTGACATGCCTAATTTAATAGCTTCATGCATTCCCCATGTAATAACAATTCTGGAACATCTATTCTTATGTCTGTATGTTGTACCATTCTTTTATTATTTCTACTAGAAGTTATGAATGAATTGCTAGCAGTCTGCAGTAAGGGTACAGAGGGGAGGTAACCAGTTGGGGGGAAGGGGTGTACCTGCACAGTCTGACTCTATCCAATCAGTGCTGTCATGTTCAGACTGTGCAGATACACACCTAACTGGTTACCTCCCCTCTGTACCCTTACTGGAGGCAAATAGCAATTCATTCATAACTGGTAGTTGAAATAATTAAAGGAATGGCACAACATAGAGCCATAAGAATAGATGTTCCAGAATTGTTATTACATGGGGAATGCATGAAGCTATTAAAATAGGCATATCAGGAAGTGGTGAAAGGTGCTCTTTAACCCCTTGACGACCGCCATCTGTGTATATACGTCCTATCTGCACATGCCCCGTGCAGATAGCACGTATATACACGTGCAGGCGGCCCTTTAATCCCAGCGCTGCTTCCTGTGTTAGTCCCGGCGGTCGCGTGACCGCCGGTTGTCTCGGGGCAAGAGCAGTGCTGCAGGGTCTAAGGAGACCCTGATCAGCTCTGCCTGTGTCTAATGAGCCCCCAGGGGCTCCTAACTGGGTGGATGCCCCAGTTACAGTGGAAACAGTGGGGAAAAAAAAGTGTTAAAAAAAGTCAATGTCCTCCAGAGGTCTTTTAATGACCCCCTGGGGGAACATATTATTTGTCAAAAATAAATTAATATATAAGTAAAAAAAAAAAAAAAAGTGTAAAAAATAATACAAAAATTAACACGCAGTCAGCAATGGAAACAGTCACCATAGTCGTCCCATCAAATAAAATCTATACATGTTATATATCAAAACGATCGTCATAAAATACGGAACCTATTGCAATAATTAATTCGTGTGTCAGTTTTAATAGTTAAAAAATAAAAATCTAGAATTAAAAAAATTTCTTTTTTTTAATAAGAATTAGCGGTTTTCGTTCAAATTACACCTAAAAAAGTATAAAATATCTTTTAAAAAAACATTCTAATAAAAAGTCCTAACTGTCAAGTAAAAGAAATTGCAAAAATTATTTTCGTATTCAAAAAAAATAAAAAATTAGGGTCACTAAACCACCATGAGCCCAAATCACAAAAAGTTGCCTGGACATTCAGGCCTTTTATAGGTCCGGTCATGAAAGGGTTAAGGGAGGTGAGAGGGACCCAAGTAGGGCTGCAGTAAACGATTATTTTAGTAATCAAGTAATCTATCGATTATTCCAACGATTAATCGAGTACTCTAATAAGAAAAAACATCTTAAAATAATGTATTGCTTTATAAAAACAATATTTATTATTACTTACAGTGGTACACAGTGTTTTGAATGCACATAAGGCTTCTTTCACAGATGCAATATACATTCTGTCAGAAGAACAGCCAGCCTGAATGTACCATATCAGGTATAACTGGATACTGCCGGCTGCTGCAGTGATTGACTGTAATGGGGTCCGGCCTTGTTACAGCGTTCAAGCTGGGTTTTGGCTGGATACTACAAAAAATATGCTTCAAGTAGCGTTTTTTGTTTGGACCATACCCATCGTGTAAGCTAGAACATGGACAGATGGCCTGCCCTGGACCACATTATAGTCAATGAGAGCATATAGCAGCTAGAGTATGCGGCTATACCCAATATGGTATATACAGCAGGCTGCTCTTTTGCCAGTCTGTGTATCTATTATACACCAAGGCCATCAAATTAACCCCTCCATGTCCCCCAGCACCATCATTAGCCCCTCCATGTTCCCAAGGCCATCAAATTAACCCCTCCATGTCCCCGAGCACCATAATTAACCCCTCCATGTCCCCCAGCACCATCATTAGCCCCTCCATGTCCCCCAAGGCCATCAAATTAACTCTTCCATGTCCCCCAGCACCATCATTAGCCCCTCCATGTCCCCCAAGGCCATCAAATTATCCCCTCCATGTCCCCCAAGGCCATCAAATTAACTCTTCCATGTCCCCCAGCACCATCATTAGCCCCTCCATGTCCCCCAAGGCCATCAAATTATCCCCTCCATGTCCCCCAGCACCATAATTAGCTCCTCCATGTCCCCCCAGCACCATCATTAGCCCCTCCATGTCCCCCAAGGCCATCAAATTATCCCCTCCATGTCCCCCAGCACCATCATTAGCCCCTCCATGTCCCCCAAGGCCATCAAATTATCCCCTCCATGTCCCCCAGAGCCATAATTAGCCCCTCCATGTCCCCCAGCACCATAATTAGCCTCTCCATGTCCCCCAAGGCCATCAAATTAACCCCTCCATGTCCCCCCATCACCATAATTAGCCCCTCCATGTCCCCCAAGGCCATCAAATTAACCCCTCCATGCCCCCCAGCACCATCATTAGCCCCTGCATGTCCCCCAAGGCCATCAAATTAATCCCTCCATGTCCCCCCATCACCATAATTAGCCCCTCCATGTCCCCCAAGGCCATCAAATTAACCCCTCCATGTCCCCCAGCACCATAATTAGCCCCTCCATGCCCCCCAAGGCCATCAAATTAACCCCTCCATGTCCCCCAGGGCAATCAAAGTAACCCCTCCATGTCCTCCAGTGCCATGAGCCAGCCCCCTACTCTTTTAACAATACTTACCTTACCAGACAGGGTCCACTCACCACACTGCTGGGCGACATGGAGTCCGCAGGAGACGACCGCTGCTTCTTCGCAGCATGCAGTGGGAGGGGCCTGACGTCACACACAGCGCCAGGCAGCGCGTGCGCTGACACTGTGTGTGAAGCCAGGCAGCGCGGTGCCAACAGGAGGCCACGGAGCAGTGAGTGAAAGCCTTTTTTCACTCACCCTCTGTTGCCACGTGATTTAAACGAATCCTCGATGCAGGAAAACTGCATCGAGGATTTTTTGTGCCGATTTCGGGCCCAAGTGTCACGTCAGACCACTGTCAGGGCACATCTACGCTGGACGAGGGACCAGTGAGCCTCAGTGCTCTTCACTGATGAAATTCGATTCATCCTGAGCAGAAACGATGGCCGTCAACGAACGTTCAATTGGTATTTAAACAGTGCTCCTCATCATGCTGTTCACATTTTGACATCATGAGACCAAGACGAAACCTAACAATTTATCAATAGTTCTGCTTTATTGCAAGGCTTCAAGCAGGATGTTCTCAGACGGAAGTGGCCACTAAGCTAGGGTGTAGTTAACAGGTTGCAACAGAGATGCAGAGAGACTGGAGGAGTTACAGAAAGGCATAGAAGTGGACGTCCTTTGGGATGATGAATGCCACACTACTCCAGGCACATTTAAAGAGGACCTGTCACCTCTATTACATTTGGAATACATTATGGTTTGAAGTCTGGTGGTATATTCATGCTGAGCTTGTCACCAATAAATCTCACATAGTTTTTTCTGTTTGGTTGTCCTGAGCGGGTGTTGCATCAATAATCTTAATTATCCCCTCCTATGTACCCTGTAGGCACATAATCTATAGGCTATATTATCAGCAGCCATTTATTCCAAGCCTACTGATACCTTCTATTTTTATGGGTGATGTTAACCTTCAAACCAATTGATTATTAATGTCCTTTTGGTCATACTAAATGTACACCATAGGTCAGTTATCACGAGACAACACAAATTAGGACAATCATAGATGATCTCCCCACCCCACCCTTTCAACAGAACAGAAAGCCTCTCTGCCCCATTCTGAAGGGCATTCACTAAATTTCCTGGCAGGCCAGAAAATAAAGAAGAGGGTGTGATATACTGTACATTTCTGCAAAGTAGAAAACCACCTGCCTCCTAAAATACAGCTATAATGTAAGTGGTTATAAAGAGTTACAAGCCATCCAGCACGGAGATACCGTTCCCATATAACAAAACTGTGTGAACTGTAAAGCTCTGAAAGCAGAAAACATTTAGCATTTCATTTTCACGGAGAACAGCATGATGCGCTTTGACTTGAGGTCCCGCTGTGCCGCATCACCTTACAGCAATAAAACAAGCAATGAATAATATACCTGACAAAATAGCTCATTCCCAGAACTATTAATAGTTTATACAGATCACTTTTATCTGCTTCTTCAAACTTTTAACATAAGTCATGCTTAATAACGAAGTGTGAAAACAATTGTGAATAATTACAGACTAGCTGACAACCATAGTAGTAGTAGTAGCAGCTAAGAAAACTAGGTTTCCGAGCTGTGAACGGTGGAAAAATATGAACAAACTAGATCCTATACAGTTGCAAGAAAAAGTGAACCGTTTGGAATAGGGACGCCCAACCGGCGGCCCTCCAGCTGTTGCAAAACTACAACTCCCGGCATGCCTGGACAGCCTACAACAGGGCATGATGGGAGTTGTAGTTTTGTAACTGCTTTAGAATAACCTTGATTTCTGCATTCACTATTAATAAAATGTAGTCTGATTGCTATCTAAGGATACTTTACATGGGTAAATGAGTAACGTTAATGACACATCATGCTGGTAGGCTCTCTTGACGGTGTTTATGCTAGTTTCACATCTGTGGTGGGGTGATCTGGCCACTAGTTCCACCAGAGAATGCTGGGAATCGCAAGCAGCATTTTTGTGTACACACTGCAGCATGGGAAACTGAGCATGCCGAATCCGGCACCAAAAACCATGTAAGTCAATGGGCCAGATGCGGCGTCCATTGACTTACAATGGTTTTAGTGCCAGATATGGTTTGCTCATTTTCAACATAATACAATCTGTTCTGTTCTGAATGGATGCAGCCTGTTGTATTATTCAAACTGATGTGTTTTGCTGTGGTTTTGAGATCTCATGCCGGATCCGGATGTGAAAGTAGCCTAAGATTTGTAAAACATTGAGGAGGAATTCTGGACTATTCTCCCCAAATGTCTTTCAGTTACTTCTAGAGATGAGTGAACATGCTCGTAATGAGCACTGTACTGCTCGCCTCCCCTGCGCTAGCGTGGGCGCCGTCAGCCGCTTCCGTCCTCCTCACCCGACGAAAGCGGATGGCTGCGCCCATGCGAGCGCAGGGGAGCCGAGCGGTACAGTGCTCGTTACGAGCATGTTCGCTCATCTCTAGTTACCTGTCATTGTAATACACACATAATACATTGCAACACTGAAGTATTGCAGAGTATTAAAAGCAAGCTGTCTCATCTCAGACAACGGGGGCCCCATTATGCTGTTACATTCTGTGGTTTTTGAACTTCAGTCATTAATACATAAAACAATCAGCAAAGAAATAAAATCAGCAAAAAAGACAAAGCGAGAAGTATATTGGTAGCTTCCTTATTTGTCAGTAGCGTTTGCACTACGTTCTCCTGTTTCACAGTATAGGCTTGTCACTAGAGAATAAAGAGAGGTTTCTAAAACGAGATGATGGTTATATATGGCAGCTGCTGTTCTGAAGTATCACGCTGATAAGTCCTTATCTCTTCTGTAAATGACTACATGCCAATAAGCAGCACATGACCAGTAGCAGGGCTGGGAGATGAACGTAGTATACACTGTATAGGTTCTTGGTGACACAGAGCTTGTTCCATAGGGTTTCTTAACACACACTTTTATTTCTGCGTTTTTTGGGCTTGCAAAACACCATGAAATGCCTGCATTTTTTATTGCACTTTTTTGGTGTTTTTTTCTCGGCAATTCATTAAATTTTTTAGCATGTTTTTTCAGTTGTTTTTCCGCCCGCAGGAAAAACACCATATAACTAGAGCTAAGACCAAAAGAACCAAAACCCCACTAAAAGGTGAAAAAAAAACTCAAAACTTTATTTGAGGTGTGTTTCAACTCTCCTTATAGACTTCAATAGTCATGATCATACTGCTTTTTGAGGTAAAAAGCTGCATTTTCTCCAATAATAGCAAATCTATCCATCCCCACAAAAAATAGTAAATTATAATAAACCTTTTACCAGGAAAAGAGTCCAGGACTCTTCTCTAGCCACATCAGGTGGACACACATTGTGCACACACTGCTCATTGGGCACATGCACAGTGAAGTGAGGTGTACTGTAATTGGCTTCATCGGTCATTGTAAATGTACCTGGTGCACTAGAGAAGAGTCCTGGACTCTTTTCCTGGTGAGTTGAATTTTCATGTACTATTTTTTGTGGGAATTGATGGCTTTGCAATGAGCAGGTTTTGGACCCTCAACCCCAGCTGCATAATGGCATTCTGGCTCCAAACTAGGTGACATGTTCCTTTTAAAGGGGTTGTGTAGTTTAGAAAACTTCCAAATACCATACTACAGACTCTAGAGTTAACAGAGCGGAGTCCCTCCTCCAGGATCCTCACATAGAAGCCAGAAGCTACTACAAAGAGTGTCTCACTCTCTGGAGGATCCTGTCCTTGCATTCCACAGACAGGCACTGACTACGGCTTTATACCCTGTGGAGGGGCAGGAACTCAAACTTTTGAGAGGAAGGTGCTTATCATACAATTCGCACCAAAAAGATTGCAGGAAAAAGTGGCAAATTTTAGATCACACAATTTTTGCACAAAAACGTGTACATTTGGTGAGTTTATGCTGCTTTTACCACTTTTGAAAAGTGGGTGGAAACATGGGCATGGTTTATAGGCCTCATGCAAAAGACTGTGTCCATTTTTGAAAGGGGACGTGACTTAAGAGGAGAGGCATGGCTTTATACCACCCACAGCATTTACTACAACTTTCGTCAGAAAGTGGCAGAAGTTATAGCTGAAGTGTATGGCAGCCTGTAGCTGGCATCTGTGATAATCTTACAACACATTTAGGGCTGGTTTCTACAAAGTAGCTGAAACATGGTTTACCTGCAGATTTGAAGGCAGTTCCTCCAAAAATCAGCAAACTTGTGTCGCCATTGGCCGCTGTGAGTGGACATATATTCCACATTGTGGAAACCCAGCATTAATCAATGTAGGTAATATCAGCCAATTATGCTAACACTGTTATGAAAGAAATAAACATATACTGCAAATATATTGTTCCTTATTGTACTACAGTTACTGGGAGATACAGTAAGTACTGTACATCACCATCTACACCATTATACCAGGCTGTGCTCAAATGCTCTGCCAAATGTCCTCTTGTATTCTCACAGCATTAGGCTACATATTTTGTGGCTCATATCCGGACCCATTCATTTCTACGGGGCCACAAAAGATGCGGACAGCACACCGTGTGATGTCCGCATCCGTTGTTCCGTGGCCCGGCCCCACAAAAAAAAAAAAAAGAACATGTTTTATTCTTGTCCGCAATTGTGGAATGCACAAGGGCCGGTTATCAGTGTTTCGCGGATGCGCAAAACACAACAGTCGTGTGACCCTTCAAACAAAGTACTGTGTATGGAATAAGTATGAGGACCCTAAATGGGGTGGACAGGTCCTTCACCGTTTGTGTATTACATTTTACTAATGGGGAACTATAACATAGCCCTATAAAAATGGACAGTGACATGAACAAGCGTTCCTATCTAATTTCCTTCAAATTGCCTACTTAATCATCAAAAAATCCAGTTTTTTTAAAGGGTTTGTTTTGTCCAGCCTTCACCAGCATCACTAGCTGATGGGCAGGGGTTTGGGACATCACCAATCAGCTGTTCTCTGTATACGGCACTGTCAACATTGCAGTTCACTTCAATTGGAGGTGACGGTGCAGTCTAGTTCCATCGCCAACTTTCGGCGACAGAGCAGCACACAACAGCTGATTGGCAGGGGTACAGGGTGTACACCCACTGATCGGCTAGAGATGCCCTATGCTGAGGATGGTCTTCAAAGAAGATCGGACAAGCCCTTTAAAGATCATTTTATTTAGGGCTCATACACACAGCTGATGCCTGACCATGCCCGTAAGGCGGCCCGCAAACAGAACAGGTCCGCAATCCGGGAGATATGGTCCGGAACAGAGGCACGGATTGGAAGCCCACGGAAGGACTACGGAGTTCTTCTATGGTTCCGCATTGCAAAAAAGTAATGCATGCACTGCTTTTCTGTGTCAGATACAGATCGCGGACCCTATACAAGTAAATGGGTCCTGTGTCCATGTACGGTGGCCCTACGGTCGAAGCCTGTACATTGCGGAACGCAATTTGTGTGCATGAGCCCTTACTGACACTATTCAGGGCCATGTGCAAAAAACAGAATCCCCCTTTAGTTAGGTCGCCTTCAGAAATATAACTTTTTGTAAGATTCAACATGAAAGCAGCATGAATATTATACTGCCAGAGATGCTGGGGCGGGATGCTTGAGGGCCTAGGTGACTTGCTATAATGAAGAATGTCTGGTTACTAGTCAGTGATCTGAAGCTCAATCTCTGGTGGGTGAGGTAGTAAGACAACAATCCGAGGCACAAGGGCACGCCCCAGTGTGGACTGTGAAAGCTGCTGATCCCATTTATCAGAAGGGTTTGCTTGTGGCAGCTGTTGGCACTAAATGGTAACATTTTTTTACATCGACTTCCATGCACCAGAAAATTAAATTGACGCCAGCAAGCAGTGTAATTTCTGGTGTCATTTATGCTAGTTTTCTGGCACAAGTATTGTTACACACGCAGACCCTTCTCACTATTTTAGAAAAGCGTTGAGCGCAGAAAAAGAGGTGGCACAAAACAGAACACGCCAGAAAGCTGGTGCAGAGCATTAAGAAAATACCCCCTTTCAGTTTACACACGACCGTATATTTCTGTCCGCATCCGATGCACAATTTTTGCGGCTCGGATGCGGACCCATTCATTTCAACGGAGCAGCAGTCAGATGTCCACATCTGTGTGTCCGTTCCATGGCCCTGCAAAAAAGCAGAAGCAGAAGGCACCCGGCCAAAAACGGATACGGTCGTGTGAATGAGCCCTTACACTGTACATAATTTTGAGCAAAGATCTGGTAGGGCAAAGTGGCACACTGAAATGACTATGAGCAGACATGACCACTGGCACAGAGTACTCGCAGGATTTTGGGGGTGCTGCTTGTTGCTGCGGCAGTTCCTGAGCTAGAGACATAAGGGAGGGGTGAGAGTCATCGGCATCAGCTGTCTTTACTGCTCACTGGCAGTATATGTATTAAAAATAACATTATGTCATGGCAGTGGACGTCACATAGGCTCATGTATACCGTAATGCTGTGCGCACGGGCCTTGAAGGCCAGCCACACTGTATTCTTCTCTAAAAGTAAGGTTTCCAGGGGGATAGCTCCGTAACTCAGGATACAATGGAGGCTATTGTTAGTCTTTTTTACTGAAATCATCCAGTATAGGCTCATAGAGTTTTATGGATGCTGCATTACAGATCGCTAATAACGCTGCGCACATGAGGCTTAAAGGGGTCTACACTCTGTAGATATCAATGACCTATGCTCAGGTTATGCGTCCAGCACCCCCACTCATCAGCTATTACTGACAGAACTTGTGTCCAGCGCTGGCAGCTGCCAAGGATTAGATATTGATATATATCCTGAGGACAGGTCATCAAAATAAAAGGCTGAGAAAGCCCTTTAAGTATGTCAAAATGAGGAGAAATCAGAAGTAGTTTCACACGTCATATTCAATATCATTTTCTTATGTAATAAGACATCACATTATGCACTGTCATGATGAAACAATAGAACGCCTCCTGCTAACTGGGATTACGTAACCCAGCCAGTGCTTACCATAAAGGCGCACACAGTAAGGGGACAGTGGGTGACAGATGAAGGAGTAGTGTGACAGGGGGTCTGATGCATGATGTGGTAGTGGAGTAAAATGTGTAGTTAATGTGGTGGCAGTGCGGTGGATATATGTAAAATGTTGCAGGGGGGGGGGTTAGAATGACTGTGGAGTAGGTGTGTGATAAATGTAGTAATAAGATGATGGGTAGAGTAGGTGAGGTGACAGTGGGACAGGTATAGATTAGCTCTGGCAGTGAGGTGACAGGCGAAATAATTCTGACGACAGTGGAGTAGCTGTGTACCCCAGCACAAATGTGTAGTAGTGAGGTGTAGTAAATATGGGGACAGTGGATCAAGTGTCTGAAAAATGTAGTGGTGAGGGAGGTGAAAGGTACAGTAACCATGGTGACAGTTGAGAAGAGGTTTGAAAGATGAGATTAAAGGCCCTGTAACCAGTGAGTAGGGTAGCTGTGTGTGACTGATGTGGTACATGGGTGACCAGTAACCATGGTGACAGTGGAGTAGATGTGTGAAAGATGTACAGGTGAGATGAAGGGCCTTGTAACCAGTGAGTGGGGTAGCTGTGTGTGACTGATGTGGTGACAGGTGCAGGAACCATGGTGACAGTGGGGTCGGTGTGTGTTATCTGCAGTACTGAGGTGACAGATAAACTAAATGTGGTGACAGCAGGGAAGGTTTGTGATAGATGTAGTAGGTGAGGTGACACATGAAGTATATGATGGCAGTGGAGTAGGTGACTTTAAGGGGTGACAACTGTAGTATATGGAGACATGGGGTGGAGGGTGCAGTATGGGTGACAGGTTTGCTTAATATGGTGACAGTAGGGTAGGTGTAATATGGGGGTGAGTGGTGTAGGTAATATGGGGACAAGGGTGTAGGTACAGTACAGGGGTGACAGTAGTAGTTAATATGGGAACACTAGGGTAGCTGCAGTGCCAGGGTGACACATGTAATATATGCTAATTGTAGAGTAGATGCAGTACAAGGGTGATAGCAGTAGTATATGAAGACAGTGTGGTAGGTGCAGTATGGGGTAACAGGCGTAGTATATGACAGTAGGGTAGTTGCAGTACGAGGGTAAGAGCTGTAGAGTATAAAGATAGTGTGGTAGGTGCAGTATGGTGGTGAAAGATGTGTTATAGATAAAGGGAGGTAGGTGCAGTACAGAGGTGACAAGTGTACTGTAGGGTGACACTGAGGTAGGTGCAGTATGAGGTTGATATATGTACATAGTATATGATGACAGTAGGGTAGGTGGAGTACGAGGGCGAGACACTGAGGTAGGTGCAGTATGGGATGACAGGTGTGGTATGTGATAACAGTAGGGTAGCTGGAGTTCCGGGTTGACAGGTGTACAATAGGGCAACATTGGGGTAGGTCCAGAACAGTAGCAACAGGTGTAGATAATATGGGTACATTGGGGTAGCTGCAGTGCTGTGTGGTAGGTGTAGTATATGGGGACACTGGGATAGGTGTCATACAGAGGCGACAAGTGTAGTATATTACGACAGTGCGGTAGGTGCAGTATGGGGGTGATAGGTGTAGTATCTGTTGACAGTGGGTTACGTGCAGTATGGGGGTGACAGACATTGTTAATATGGCCATAGTGGGGTAGCTGCAGTGCTGTGAGGTAGGTGTAGTATATGGGGACATTGGGGTAGGTGCAGTACCAGGGTGGCAGATGTAGTTAACAGTGTGTCATTAGGGTAGGTGCACTGCTGGGGTGACAGATGTAGTTAACAGGGTGACATTGGGGTAGATGAAGTATGGGGGGTGTTAAGTGTTCTATAGGGTGACACTGGCTGTAGGTGCAGTACAGGGGTGAAAGGTGTACTGTAGGGTGACACAGTGGTATGCACAATACAGGGTTGACAGGTGTACCGTAGGGTGACACTGGGGTATGCACAGTACAGGGGTGACAGGTGTACAGTAGGTCGACATGGGTAGGTGCAGGACAGGGGTGAAATGTGTACTGTAGGGTGACAGTGAGGTAGGTGGAGTACAGGGGTGACAGATGTACTGTAGGGTGACACTGGGGTAGGTGCAGTACAGGAGTGACAAGTGTACTGTAGGGTGACACTGGGGTAGGTGCAGTACAGGAGCGACAGGTGTACTGTAGGGTGACACTGGGGTAGGTGCAGCACAGGGGCGACAGGTGTACGTACTGTAGGGTGACAGTGAGGTAGGTGCACCACAGGTGTGACAGGTGTACTGTAGGGTGACACTGGGGTAGGTGCAGTACAGGGGTGACAGGTGTACTGTAGGGTGACAGTGAGGTAGGTGCAGTACAGGGTAAAAGCTGGGCACATGGGGTAGCGGCAGTGTAGGAGTCAGACAGCTGAGGGTGATAGGTGTATGTAGTGTGACAGTGAGGTAGGTGCACCACAGGTGTGACAGGTGTACTGTAGGGTGACACTGGGATAGGTGCAGTACAGGGGTGACAGGTGTACTGTGGAGTAGCTACAACACCCGGTGACAGCTGGGCATATGGGGTAGCGGCAGTGTAGGAGTCCGACAGCTGAGGGTGACAGGTGGAGGGTGCAGTGGCCGGCGTGTGGGGACAGCACGGGAGTCCGCAGGCCCCTCGGCCGGTTCTAGTGCAGGGTATGACGGGACGGCATGGTCCTCCTCAGGCCACCGGGTAGGGATGAGTGACAATGAACAGGTGACCCTGGTGCCCGGAAGCATGGCTCGGAGCTGGCATGATACAGATGTTTTCACTGTCACTCAGCAGCCGTCTTGCCCATCTACGCCCCCGACAGCTTGTCTCCCTCCATTCTGGGCCCGCCTGCCTGTCCCGCCCGGGGCCCCACTCGCCCATGCAGCACTCACCAGGTGTCTCCTCTCCGGAGAGGGGTTTTCAGCAGCCCTGACACTTCGGATCTCTGAGTCTCCAGATCAACCACTCCGCCCTCCGCCATCTTCCTGCACTGACAGCTGCGCGCTGCATCCTGGGAGTGACGTCACTGCTGGGAAGTAAGTGAAGAGAGGAGAGCGGCTGTGTGCGCCAGGGAAACGCAGGAGCCAATCACTGCAGACCATTCTCCAGAGAGGAGACCTGTCAGCTGCTGGCCGGGAGCACGGCAGGCAGCAGTGAAAGCCATGGCAGCGCTGTGCTGGAGGACATGGCAGTTCTGTAAGGCTGCGGCTACACGCTGAGACAACCGCAATCTACTCCATGGGAATAGTTGCCCTTAGTGTACGAAAGAGCACAACCATGAGCAGCACCCCCAGCAATGTTCCTGAGGGGAGTTTAATAGAGACCTATCTTTAGGGTCCATTCAGACCAGTAATTTTCACGTTTATGTGCTGCTTGTGTGCGGAACAGACACAGCACTGACATGCTATAGGGCTCATTCACATGTCCCGTGTTCCACATGGACCCAGAATGTGACACAGGACTACTTTGGTCCAGTTCTTGCACTAGACTACCCAGTGGCGTAACTACAACTAACTGGGCCCCACAGCAAATTTTTGAATGGGGCCCCCCCAGAAACGTCCTCGCAACCCCAAACTCACATGCAACCCTCACTCTTGTGGCTAGTCAAGATTGAGCTCTCCCAGACAAGGCATGACAGCCGCTCCATCCGCTTTCTATAGTGTCACTGTATATAATGTCATTGCATAATACTGTTGAGGGGGGCCTGACAATAAAATCTTTTAGTCTCCCTCCTGAGGGGGCCCCTTGTGGGTCTGGGCCCCAAAGCAGCTGCTTCCCCTATAGCTACGCCCCTGAGACTACCCCCTCTTGTCAGTGGATCACACATGGACGCCAGCCGTGTGTCTGTTTTCAAAGATGACTGCTAAGAAATGCAGAAAAAAAATAATAATTTTTTCTTCATGGATGTGAAAAACGGATGACATACTGAAGCCATATATACAGGAAAAATTGACAAGCACAAAGCAGTTGGAGACAGCAGACTGGCGTTTTCTTGTCTGAATAAGTGTTTTCCTGAAGACATTCCTGACAGTTTTTCTTATTGGCATTGGGGAAACACACACTCCGTATTCGGTGACCACGTCCCATTTGTCATTGGTTAAAGGGGTTGTGCAAGTTATGAAAAAAAAATATATAGCACTGTAAATCTGTTGGGCATCAATACATAAGTAAGCTAAGCAAGTTTTAGGAAAAAAAAATATTTCCTCATTTCCCTGGTTCTCTTCTGGTACCTTGGAACTGAACCCAAGTTCGGGAAAGGGTTTCTTACAGTACAAATTAATTTATGAAGTTATTACCCGAAGTCTCGCAAGACTTCATGAAGTAACAATTTCAGCTCATCTGAGCCAATACATTCTAATTCTGTACGGAGCGCTCGCTCCTTGCGGTTTTGAACCAAAGTTTTATGCAAATCAACTTTGGATGTTTCATCTGAAGTCTATTCGGTCATCCCTAGTATTAACCCCTTGAGGACCCTGTGATTTTATATTTTTTGCTTTTCACTCTCTGCCTTCCTGGAGCTATAACTTTTTTATTCTTTACCGTTCACATAACCATATGAGGGCTTGTCTTTTGTAGTTTCTAATTACACCATTTATTCATCTAATTGCATCATTTACTATTGAATAAAATGTAGTGGAAAGTAGGAAAAAAATACACAATTCTGCCCTAGTTTTATGGGTTTTGTCTCTACGCGTTCCCCATGCGGTAATTCTAGGTCACTATAATTACAGCAATTTGTAATACTGAAGAAAAATGAAAACTTTGTAAAAAAATATTTTTTCTTTTTCATTGCCATATTCTTACCCCCCATAACTTTGGTAAAGTTTTGTCTACAGAGCTGTGTGAGGTCTTATTTTTTTGTGGGACAATCTGGACAATCTTGGAGTGTGTCTGACTGTTTGATCATTTTGTTTCTTCAGTTTTTTAGGGGAGGTGAAGTAATGGAAAGATGGCAAGTCGCCATTTTAATTTTTTTTTCCCATTATGCCATTGTATATTATTTGGGATAAATATTTTTATGTTTTAATAGAATGGGCATTTTTGGATGCACCTATGCCCATGATGTTTCATTTTTTTAATTGGAAAAGGTGGATAATTTCAATTTTTATCTATTTTTTTTAATATATTTTCTTTTTAAAATGTTCACCCTAGGTGACTATAACATGCAATCATTAGATTGCGTTTTGTATTCTGTAATGAATATCTATCCATTACAGAATACTGAATTCAATATATTCCACTCCAATGCTGCCACCTGCAGGCCTGCATTGAAATATACTAGTGATTGGCCTGGATAATTTCTATAGGCTCAGGCCTATTTCTAGTATGGGAAGCCTTACCCCATCCGAGATAGGTGAAGGCGGCCTGGCCTGAGAAATTGGAATCTGTGCCTGCTGTCAGCAGACGTCTAATTGCACATAGATTTCTGCTGTCATTTCCGCAATGTCTGATGTAAGATATAGTAAATCTGGAGAACTGATAGTGGCCCAGTCCCCTCACAATCCCACTTACTTTTCTCACTACTTTCCAAAAGAGGTGACTGAAGTAAAATATCACATCATAGTGGAAATATGGGGGGAAATTTATCAATTATCCCCCCCCCTCCCCAACGCTGTATTTTGGCATTAAAAAGTGACAAAACCCTGATTTTGATACTTTCTTAGGGTAGCGGGGGATCAGCCCTGGTACATTTATCATTTATTACGCCAGAAACTGATGTAAATAATGGCGGAAATCTACTGCAGCTCCAAGTTGCTGTAGATTTCTGTATAGCTAACGGACTGTCGGAAGAGGCATGTAATTTATGAAGAGGCCTGTGCCTTGTCATAAATTACATGCCATGTAGTGCAGGCCCTATCAAAACCGGCATAGCACACTCCAGTGTTGATACATCAGTGTGTGCCAAACATGTGACTTTTATGCGCTAGAAATATGGCACAAATTGCTTAATTCTCCCTGAAGTCAGTTCCAAACATTACTAGTAATAACTTGTGGGAGGAAAATTCCTTTGGGTTAGGTATATGACACAAACATATACATGTAACCCCAGTGATTGTATACATTCACAGCATTTAGTATGGAATGACCAGTTGGCTCATTTATATGCAAATTTAAGATATTGTTTAGCTCAACATTTATCTTTCGCTGATATTTGATGGGCAGATGACCACAACTTCACCTTAAAATCTTTAGTTCTATTCATGGAAATTAGAGTAAAAGTCATGAAAGGTCGTAAAGAATTTTTTTAAAATTCGGTTTATTTCAAAGTTTACATAACAGGACATGTTACATCACATGCACTTGAAAACAAACATAAAATATAACAGAAAAGCAAATGCTCACTGAAAAGACTGAATAAACATATAAACAAGCTGTGTCGCTTATGTGTCCCATGCTATGTATCTTAGAACTTAGGAGAGAACAATAGTGCCCGGAGGGGAAGAGGTTGTACTGTCAACCCCTTATCTCAAATTTCTACGAACACTTATGGTGGTGATACACCAATCTCTCAAATGGCAAGATGTCCTTAACAAGCTGCAACCCAAATTGTACAACTTAAGTATTATTGGTTAACTAAAGGTGCTGCCAAACATCACTGCAGCAGGGAACAGAGTTTAGCAGCAGAGCAGGAAGCACGTGCCTGAGTGAGCTTTGCTGAGGGCTGAGTGGAAGCAGGCTTATTTAGCTTTGTCAGAGTGCACAAAGTGGGCAAATCTTCTAGAGACACTACGGGACCTCAGAAAATCAGCTCAAGTCAAGGCGAAATGGACAAGTTTGTTAAAAAATCGGAATAGCTGCGAAGACAGACTATTCAGCAGGACCCAGGAGGAGACGGTGACAGCGATGCCGAGTCTTACCATCTGCAGGAGAACTTACCGGTTTCCAGGGCTTTCATCCACGACATCCTAGGAGAGGCACCGGATCCTTTGAAGCAATATCAAGCGAGAGATCAAACAGGTTGGTGAGCGCGTTGAGGTACTGGAGGCAAACCAGGATGCCCTGATTGCGTTTAACATGGCGGTCTCCCAAATGTAACAGCGGCTGTTGTGCGCTGCTGTTCCCCTGCTTACCCCTGCGGTCCTGGGCACCGTGTTTAGCGGTGATCTGCTGCCTGTACTTCCCGTTCACCGTTGCAGTCCTGGGCTCCGTCTGTGTAAGTGCTGTTGCTCTGTGATCTGCTCCAGACTTTCCATTCAGCCTGGCTACATGCTTTCTGCTTATTCCTTGCATCACTCCCCTTGGGCCGGCGCATGTTTGTTATGTGGGTTGGATCATGTGACCTCGTTGACCAACCCTAGCCCTCCTGCTCATATATAAGTGGCTCAGCCCTCTTCCCAGATGCCTCTGTGTCAAGGTCCTTGAGTCCTGTTTGGGTACTATTATTCCTGCTTGAATTTCTGTGTTCCTGACTCATGCTAGTGTTCCCAGATTGCGCTATCTGCTTCATCCCTGCCTGCTTGCTTAGACCTTCTTGTTGCTGACCTGGATTGCCTGACCTGTACCTGTGCTGCCTGCCCTAACCCTTGCCTGTCTGACTTTGCCTCTGCCTCTCTTTGGTTCTTTGGTCCTGCTTTGTTACTCCTGGTGACAACTCGGCCCTCTGACCACCACAAGGTACCTCCTTGTCCGCCTGGACCAGTTGCCTCGTGTGACTATTCTCCTCAGGAGGTAGCGACCTGGTGTTCCCCTCCGAAAGTCTACACCATTAGGGGTATTGTGAAGATCGAGGGGTTCACTTAGACAACGCCCTTAGAGGAGGTAGGACACGAGGCAAAGTGGGTTCGTGACACCACAGTTTTGACCACACTCAAGCTCACATGAACCCTCTCTATAATTAGATCGAAGAACAAGATAATCAGAGGCAGTGCAATAATCTGCTCACCAAAGGCCTCCCTGAGACTGTACATGTTGATTGTATCATGGCGTCTGTGATATAGGTATTCTGTGATGTTGTTGGGCCCTGATGCCGCTGATGATATAATCGATAGATCGGGCACACAGAGGTTTGTGTATGCTTCCCAAGCCACATGAACCCCCATAGCAATGGTTAGCTTCCAGACCAAAGGAAAACTGCTGAAAGCAACTAGAGACAACCACCCTATTACTTCTGCTGGGATTACCATCTCCCTGTATCTGGATTTGTTGCCTATAACCCTGCAAAAACACAGGGCTCTGAAGCCTCTCTTGGATGTTCTGAGAGGAAAGGCCATAATATACTGTTGGCTCAATCAGTTTGGACTGCTGATAAAGACCCTGGAGGCAAACCTGTGGTTTGATCAACGGCTGACCTAGCGCAGGTATATGGTACTTTTGAGATCTCAGCATTGGACATAACTGACTGGAACAACGTGAAGAACCTCACAGATCTGCCTGCTCTCCCAGTGATTGCCGCTTGGACACCCATTACCGCCCATCCCAGTTGTTGACGCCTGGGAACCCATAACCGCAGTAAAAGCGCAACGTCAGAAGAGGAAGCTGGATAAACTAACAATGCGGAGGCCATTTTCCATTTTAAGTCTATCTACCTGCTTCCCATTTAGAAGGCCCTAGTTTTGGTCAAACTTGATCCGCATTATGCACTGGGTGTATGGATCATATCATTATACACTTGGTATATGGATCATATCACCCTTTTTGATAGCATATATTCTCTTGTGCAAAAGGTGATTACGGTTTTGTTTGGTTATATGTTTATTATCTTATTGTTTGGCTTCCCACTTGCCCTTCCTTTCCTCCCCCTTTCTCATCCCTTTTGGTTACTAATCTTGTAGAGAATTTGGAATTCCCTGAGGTGCTCTCTACTCTCCTATGGCTGCAATTACGGTATATTCCTTTAACGTACAGGGGTTAAACCCTTTGCTTTTTATTTGACGCACTGGTCAAAAGGAGCCAAATCTGCCACCAACTGTGTAGACAACAGGTGTGTGTTGCACTATTACAGAAAACCGATTTTAAAGCGGGTCATGCACCACTCTTAAATGATTTAGTATATAACTAATGGGTTCATGGTGTTTCATCCTCCTCTGCCTCTAAAGGAAATTCTATCGCAATACACAAAAATATTCTGTTGGTGGTGCGGTCAACCCTTGTCGACCCTGAGGAGAGGTATTTATAAAAGGGATCTTAGGTACACAACTATATAAATGTTTATGCCTTAAATATATTTAAGTGTGTAACACACTTAAATTATTCCATGAATTTGTGGAGGGTGTGGTGATCCTGGGAGGGGACCTGAATATAGTCGTTGACCCTGATTTAGATACCTCCACTGGCACATCAGCTACTTCATGCCTTACACTACCATGAGTCAGAGAATGTTTAGCAGGAATTTTTTATTTTTTTTTATATATTTGCAGACCTTACATCCCTCTGGCAAAGAGTATACTTTTTATTTGGTAGCTCATCATTCTTATCAGCGGTTAGACTACCTTTTTGTACCTCCTCAACTATTGTCCAAAAGTAAACGTGTCTCCATTGGTAACTTATTGCTATTGGATCATGCACCTATATTTCTAGAATTCAGCCTTGAAAATTTGAGTAATTTGAGACTAAATAAAACCCTTCTTGACAACCCAGACCATGTTGAAAAGATAACAGGCACATTGGAGGACTATTTCTTCCATAATTCTATGCCATCTGAGTCTCCGTGCCTGGTCTGGGAAGCCAACAAAGCGGTGGTGCAAGTTCAATTAATATCTCTTGGGTCATATTTTAAAACGATGAGAACAGACAGTTCTAGATTTACAAAGGCAAATTCAGAATATGGCTGTGCTGGAGCAATTGAACCATTTGATGTCTGAACGTAAAAACACTATTGAATATTGAAAAATATTGAATACCCACACTGCTAAACTATACCTTTTGGCACAATAACAATATTATGCCCATGGGGATCAGGCTGCTAAGTTCATGTTGTCACAAAAAGAAAGTCCCTTTCATATATACACAAAAATGAATCCTGTCATCTCCTTTTGACTACAGAGCAAATAGCGTCTCGTTTCAGCGAATTCTATCAAGTTTTGTACAATATTAGGCAATTTTCTACACTACAGGAGGAGGAGGAAGGACACATGAGATAGACTTATGGTTACATGACTTACACCTACTGTACCATCTCTCTGGGGACCAAGCAGCTGCCCTACTGTGCCCATTTACTATGCAGGAGTTGGAAGCAGTCCACCTACAGTACAGACCAAAAGTTTGGACACGCCTTCTCATTCAAAGAGTTTTCTGTATTTTCATGGCTATGAAAATTGTAGATTCACACTGAAGGCATCAAAACTATGAATTAACACATGTGGAATTATATACTTAACAAAACAGTGTGAAACAACTGAAATATGTCTTATATTCTAGGTTCTTTAAAGTAGCCACCTTTTGCTTTGATTACTGCTTTGCACACTCTTGGCATTCTCTTGATGAGCTTCAAGAGGTAGTCATCTGAATTGGTACTCCAACAGTCTTGAAGGAGTTTCCAGAGATGCTTAGCACTTGTTGGCCCTTTTGCCTTCACTCTGCGGTCCAGCTCACCCCAAACCATCTCGATTGGGTTCAGGTCTGGTGACTGTGGAGGCCAGGTCATCTGGCGTAGCACCCCATCACTCTACTTCTTGGTCAATAGCCCTTACACAGCCTGGAGGTGTGTTTGGGGTCATTGTCCTGTTGATAAATAAATGATGGTCCAACTAAACGCAAACCAGATGGAATAGCATGCCGCTGCAAGATGCTGTGGTAGCCATGCTGGTTCAGTATGCCTTCAATTTTGAATAAATCCCCAACAGTGTCACCAGCAAAGCACCCCCACACCATCACACCTCCTCCTCCATGCTTCACGGTGGGAACCAGGCATGTAGAGTCCATCCGTTCACATTTTCTGCGTCGCACAAAGACACGGTGGTTGGAACCAGAGATCTCAAATTTGGACTCATCAGACCAAAGCACAGATTTCCACTGTTCTAATGTCCATTCTTTTGTTCTTTAGCCCAAACAAGTCTCTTCTGCTTGTTGCCTGTCCTTAGCAGTGCTTTCCTAGCAGCTATTTTACCATGAAGGCCTGCTGCACACAGTCTCCTCTTAACAGTTGTTGTAGAGATGTGTCTGCTGCTAGAACTCTGTGTGGCATTGACCTGGTCTCTAATCTGAGCTGCTGTTAACCTGCGATTACTGAGGCTGGTGACTCGAATGAACTTATCCTCCGCAGCAGAGGTGACTCTTGGTCTTCCTTTCCTGGGGCGGTCCTCATGTGAGCCAGTTTCTTTGTAGCGCTTGATGGTTTTTGCGACTGCACTTGGGGACACTTTCAAAGTTTTCCCAATTTTTCGGACTGACTGACCTTCATTTCTTAAAGTAATGATGGCCACTTGTTTTTCTTTACTTAGCTGCTTTTTTCTTGCCATAATACAAATTCTAACAGTCTATTCAGTAGGACTATCAGCTGTGTATCCACCTGACTTCTGCCCAACACAACTCATGGTCCCTACCCCATTTATAAGGCAAGACATCTCACTTATTAAACCTGACAGGGCACACCTGTGAAGTGAAAACCATTTCAGGTGACTACCTCTTGAAGCTCATCAAGAGAATGCCAAGAGTGTGCAAAGCAGTAATCAAAGCAAAAGGGGCTACTTTGAAGAACCTAGAATATAAGACATATTTTCAGTTGTTTCACACCTTTTTGTTAAGTATATAATTCCACATGTGTTAATTCATAGTTTTGATGCCTTCAGTGTGAATCTACAATTTTCATAGCCATGAAAATACAGAAACTCTTTGAATGAGAAGGTGTGTCCAAACTTTTGGTCTGTACTGTACATGCATAGGAGCGCAGGTCCAGGTTGTTTGCCTACTCTTTACTATCGGACTTTCCGGACTCTACAATTACCTTGATTCTTCAAGGTCTATTACGACGCGCTGGGGGCCTCTCGCCTGCCCTTTCCGATGCTGTTAGCCCTGATTACCATAATACCAAAAGAAGGAAAAGGAAGGAAAATCCGTCCTCTTGTGCTAGCTATAGGCCAATCTCCTTATTGAATGCAGATCTTAAGTTGTATGCTAAACTGATAGCTAGTTCATAACGAACAGGTGGGTTTTGTGGCTGGCAGAGAGGGCAGGATGAACACAACTTGCTTGATCCATCTTGTTCAATATGCTTCTCGGCGTTCGATTACCTTAGTCCTTCGGTATGGACGCACAGATTGGACTTTCATGCAAAGAGCTTTTTATAGGTTCAGTGTACCCACCCAATTTATAGATGCCATTATGGTGATGTATACTCTTCTGCCAAAGTAATGGTAAATTCCAGTTACTCTCCTTCATTTGCTATAACAAATGCTACCCGCCAGGGGTGTCCCCTTTACCCTTTACTTTTTATTTTGACTGTAGAATGTGTGTTTCAAGCGATCAAGCAGGATGACAGAATTCAAGCCATTCATCTTCATGGGGTTCACCACCAATTGGCAGCTTTTGCAGACAACTTTTTAGTGGTAATCACAAACCCTGCATTCCCGGCAATTCAGACTTTATTTGATCGCTTTGGGGTCCTGTCTAACTTTTTGATTAACCCTTCTAAGTCACAACTGCTGAATATCTCCTTAGACTTGACAACACAGAAAACATTGGAGTTACACACCCCCTATCAATGGTCGAATACGTATGTGAAGTTTCTGGGGGTTCACATTACTTAGAACCTCATTAAGTCTCTTATAGACTCCTGGTATATTACGTTTACATCTTTATTTGGGAGACGCTTCTTACTCAAAACAGTAATATTGCCCAAAGTGTTGTACTATATGCAAACCCTCCCCATTCCACACTCATTCTTCACTCTGCTACAGTCAATTTTCTCCACCTTCCTATGGGAAAAATCTAGATCTAGGCTCCAACACTCTTATATTATTCAACTGACTAGACACGGCGGGCTGGGTCTACCGGACTTTTACTTATACAATAAGGCAATACAGGGCATGCGCTGTCTGGGGTGGCTCAGACCCTTAGGAGGCTGATTAGACATACAGGCTTAGTCCTCCTTGTCTCCAATACCCTTAAGGACTAGTTATTAGACTGTAAAGATCAACATACTCACATTTCCAATCTGGTTATGCATAATACAGTTAAGATATGGAGAACATTTTCCCTCTCTCTCCACTTGTACAGGTTAGAGATGTATTATAGGATTCCTATCCCCTTTTTAGATCTACCTTTGCAGAGGTGAGGAAAAATGTAACGCTCCTTTTGATTTGACTTAGTTGATGCATATGGAGACTTGCAAGGGGACTGGGACTCTCATGTACAACTGACCTCCCTATTTATATATCATCTTTACACATTAAACATTATGTTAAAAGTATGTTACCTTTACCCTCAAGGGATCCCTCTTTATTCAAAAAAGAGGTTTTCTCTGTTCCTGAACAAACCAAGAAGATAACTACCATATACTGTATGCATGTTTGGTTTCCCAGGCCAGACCCACAGACCTTGCTTATATAAAACAATGGAAGTAGATCTACAAGTAGCAATCTCACAAAAAGACTCCTTACGCCTCTTTATCATGTATACCTCATAGTCTCATACTTGTATCAAATTGCAGGAGAATTATTGCAAGGTTCTTAACCATTGGTATTACACCCCAGAGAGTCTGAACAAGATATTCCCAGAGGTTAGCCAGATGTGTTGGAGATGTGACAACTTTATTCATATATGGTGGAGGTGACCTATTGTCCAATCTTTTTGGGATGGGGTCTGTGGGTTCCTCTCCCAGGTTTTCAACAGTACTGTGGCCCCTTATCCGCAGCTATGCCTTCTGAGCCTAACAGATCAAATGGATTGTCCCAAACTGACAGGGCTTTAGTTACACAACTACTAGCTCCAGCTAGAGTCTTGGTTGCTTCACACTGGAGAACAACAACAACACCCTATGTCTCAATCGTTAGAAAATATGATATACTGTAAATAGGATGGAACAAATTGCAGAATGGGAGACTAGATGTACTAACTAATTCTCAGTAATTTGGGATCCCTGGCGTGCCTATAGATACTTTGGACCGCTTTGAAATGTTTGAGTTCCTCCTTTTGATCGTTGGGAATCAACATAGTATGTAACACTTGTATCGTTTGGTCATTTCATTCATCATGGGATCAGTCCCATTTCCCACCCTCCGCCCCCTTCCCTTTTTCCCCTTTTTCCTATTTTTTCCCTCTCCCCTACCTCCCCTTGTCAATTCTGTATTACTACAGTGTTTGATTAGTTATATGTTGAATGTAACCTGTTGAAAATGGCACTTGACAAAGATTGTTTCCAAGTTTGGAATGTATTAATGTACTACTGTGCCTTTAATAAAATATAAAAAACCTACACAGAAAACATGAGCCAAATGTATAAAGAAACTTTATTAAATATACAGAGACAATAAGAAAATCAGATTAAAAATCACAGGATGGCATGCCTTTTCATCCACTTGTAGAGGTGACGCAGTGAAGGTTTACAGGGATGGGACTCTTAAATTGATATTATCCAGAGGGGAAACAAAAGGGGTTATATCTTTTGTATATCAATCTCTGCTGGATAAATTCCTAGAATCGTACCCATTGGTCAGAATGAAAGGGTGGGAAAAAGATATGGGGGAGATTACGAAAGAACAGTGGGAAGAGATATTGGAGGCGGTCCCGAGATCCTCTTTGAGTGAACAGGGGAAACTGTCCCAATTATTCATTATACACAGGGTGTACAAGACGCCAGTATTTTTACATCGCATAGGGGTTAGGATGGACGCAAAATGTCCGAGATGTCATGCTGAACCGGCTGACTTGCTACACATGCTATGGAATTGTCCAGAGCTAGATAACTTTTGGAGTGAAGTTTTACGTCAAATAGGGAGAGCTTTTTCGTTTAGTCTGTCTAGAGATCCTAAAGTTTGTATTTTAGGATATGTTGCTGAGCTAAGGGTTGAAGAATTTGATAAAATAGCGATTGGGAGGCTACTGTATGTGGCCAGGAAGCTAATAGCACTTCATTGGATACAGGCATGCCCTCCTACCATTCAAGAATTCAGTAGCAGAGTACAAACTATGTTGAGATATGAAAAATCGGTATTTTTGAAACGGGGATGTCCTCTTAAATTTGATAAAGTGTGGGGTAAATGGATAGCCACAGGGCTTGTTGCAGGGTAGATTTATTCAGGCATGATAATGCAGAGGTGTGCTGGGGGGGGTTGGGAGGGGGAGGTTAAAGGTTGGGGGAGGGAGGAGGTATTGGGAGGGGGGGGGTTGGGGGTTTCTTTTTATATGTGATTATGGCTTAATTTTTGTTTTGTATGATATGCTCTTGTATGATTGTAAACTGCAATATTGTTAAAATCAATAAATATTATCTGATTTAAAAAAAATCACAGGATGCAAGGACAGTGGCAAAAATCGTCCTCCAGAGACCACACAAAACGCCGGGGGTGAGCAAAAATGTGTTAATATACAATACAATGGACTGTGTCGACAAGGAAAATTCCTATGAACACCAAATAACCAAACATAACAGCAAAAAAAGTCAAGTAAAAGTAAGATACGCCGAAACACGTGGTTGGGTTGCATCCTCTATCTATTCATGCATGGGTGAGTTCAGAGCATTACCTTTACCTTTTTTGATCTGGACGATGTTTTTACTTTTACTTGGCATTTTTTTGCTGTTATGTTTGATTATTTGTGTTCAGAGGAATTTGTGGACACAGTCCAGTGTATTGTATATTATCACATTTTTGCTCACCCCTGGAAGAAGCCTGTGTTTGGGCGAAACGGCGTTGGGACAAGGGCGCCGCCATATTGGTTTGTGTGTGTTTGACTATATGTTTATGACACTATTTATTGACCCCACTATTGTTATCTAGATATGATGAATTTAGTTCAGTATTGAACTTTGAGCTAGTATTTTAACATTCATGTGAGGTTATATGTGTGGTGGCTGAATTGACTATTATTATTGTGACACATGGATTCAATATGGCCGATATCGCGGCCCTCTATATACCTCCTCTGGATGTCTTATTGTCGCCAAATTATATCTATACATGTTGTTATTTATTATTGTTATTTCAATAAAGTATACTATTTATTAACTAGTGTCAAGGAGATTATTTTGGGGGTTGGTTAGTGTTCTTCTGACTGATCAGAAAAACAATAAAATAAATGATGATGTGAACCTTACCTGACATCTCCTGAATTGGAGATTTCGCTGGGCTGGCAACATAGCAGGGCTGTATTTTTCTGTAGAAGTCAGTTTGCTATATAACACCACCATCTGATGCATGGCCATTTTTCCCAATGTCCTCCATTAACAATGTATACCTGGCGATGGTAATGGCTATGTCTTGTACCCCTTGTACTTATAAATGTATGAGCCAGAATGTACTGGTAGAATAATGTGGACATAATGTTTGCTAGCAATTGTTCCTCTGCAGTTTGGAAAGTTCCACCAGTCATCAAACAGTTTTTCCATTATGAGCCACACCTTACTTGTTGAAGGAAACTAGATAATAATGAAGTTAATACTTTTTTTCTCTTCACAGTGTGCTGCAACAGAAGAAACGTCCATAACAGAACCCAGCACAAAGAAAACAGAAGCATGAAACAAGTGAAGTTGTACATGATAAAGTACAGGAGGTCTGCCTAATGAATCACAGGATAACTTTGATTTTTATAGCATAGCCATAGCAGATAAAATGTGTAGGATAACACTTGAACAAGGGCATACTGTGAACAACTCATAAATGATGTTTTACATAATTTTCTTTAAAAAAATGAAGATGAAGAATGCTTAGCACTATTACCCACCAAACTACTACCAGAAACCAACCCCTAAACCACTACCCTGCCTAACAAGTATACCCTATCATGAACAGTAATGTTTCCCATACTCATCAAGTTATAATAATTGTTGGTACATACACTTGTATGATTCATTGGTTGCACATGTTCACTTATGGCCAAACATGTCTGTGGAATAACGTGGCCAGACACAACAATGGTCAGGTCTTCCACGGAACGCCTGGTGGCCAGATAGCTCAAGGTTGCTGTCAAATGCACTTCTGCAGAAGTAGTTCTTGCTTGGTCAGCAAAGGTTCCACAATCCCCAGTAATTTCTGGAAGCATGCATAAAACATATGCGCATGGGCATATAGTTTTTAAATCATCTGGAGAACTATCATGGAGTTTCTTCACTAAAAGATCATGTGATAGATAACATGATTAGCTACAGCAGCCAATCCTTGATCCACAACCGTTTCTTTTGTGTGTTTTTTTTTTTTTATAAAACAGCATTTACATTACTGCAGCTCCTTGATTCTTAAAAGGAGCCAATCTCTTGCTTGTTTTCCCCGATGTTCATTTAACCCCTTCAGGATCTTGCGATTTTCCATATTTGCTATTTAGTTTTATGTTGTCTGCCTTCCCGGAACTTTTTTATTTTTGCCATTTACTTAGCCCTATCAGGGCTTGTTTTTTTTGCAGGACAAACTGTACTTTTGGAAAACAATCCAAATGTGGAGGTATTGAAAAAAATGCAATTCCACCGTACTTTTATGGGTTTCGTTTCTACAGTGTTCTCTATGCAGTAAAACTGACCTGTAACCTTCATTCTCCAGACTTTCTTTGCATCCCCATATCCTGACCCTCATAACTTTTTTATATTTATGTCTACAGAGCTGTGTGAGGGCTTATTTTTTTGCAGGGTGATCTGTGTTTTTTACTGATACCATTTTGGAATGTGTATGCCTTTTTGATAACTTTTTATTCACTTTTGTTTGGAAGGTGAATAAATCAGCCATTTTGATTTTTTATTTCCATATAGGATAAATACATTTATATTTTAATACAATGTAATAGTACAAGGCATTCGGGATAAATCTCCCCCTAAGTGACTAAACCACAAAGTATTTAAGGGGCACTGAAGGGTACATCCAGACAGGATAGAAAAAAAAGCTGCTGCAGATTTAGCTGCAAATTTTGATTGTATGCAGATGTAATCCTATGTATTGCAAAGGGTGAAATCTACAGCGAAATTCAGGACTTACATGCTGCAGATTTAAAATCCGTACTGCAAGTCAATTTATGAACAGATATTTTTCTATAGCTTTTGGATGAAATTTGTTAAATACTGATCCAGTTTGCTGATTCAGATTTTCAGCCCATAAATCTGAATACAAAAATCAGCAACATTTCCGCTACTAGAGGACATACCCTCATGGTGGATGCTAGAGTTCCACTTCAATGACAAATATACGTATAAAAAAACTACAGAGCTGTTAGAACCACACAGACAGAGCAATAGGAAAAAGTGACATTATCAATAGACAGAGATCAAATATTTATTTATATAATATTGAACATATAATTAATATTTTGACACAACTCACATATAAAATTCGAAGTGCTTGCCTTATGCTTACCAGCTACTTTTTGGAGAAGCTGGGCATAGTCAAGTAACTGATGTCACAAGCAGGGGCGTAGCTAAAGGCTCATGGGCCCTGGTGCAAGAGTTCAGCTTGGGCCCCCCCTTCCCTCAGCGCTGGTGCACCTAGCTTTTCTGCCGGCCAAGTAAAAAATTGAAACCCCCCATGCCAAATTCTCACCCTAACCTTTTCCCTCCTAACATTACGTAAATCACTACAGAGCATACAGGGTAAGGCTACATTCACACAACAGTTGTTTTTGCAGCCTCCGATCTGCATATTTTGCGGCTCAGATGCGGACCCGTTCACTTCAATGAACAATGTGTGCTGTCCGCATCTGTATGTCCATTCCTATTTTTGTCTTTGTTTTGCGGACAGGGATAGGCATTGTTACAGTGGATCTGCAAAAAAAACGGATGCCATACGGAACATCATCCTTTTTTTGCGGATCCGCAATTTGCAGACTGCAAAACACAATGTTCGTGTGAATGTAGCCTAATACAGGGCCCCATACCTCGTACATTCCAGTGACGTCTCCTCTGATGTAAATGTTCCCTTTCCTCATCTTCTCCTTTCAGACCAGACGCCATTTTTCAGCCATTTCTCATCTCTGCAGTTTGACAGAAAAAAAATCTTAGTTTACTACTTTTCCATTATCCTCCCGCCTTCTGGACAAATCATCCTACCACCCCCAGTACTGTGCCACTAGTACCACACAGATAGTGCCCTTCAATAATTATTGGCACACAGTGTCCTCAAATAACTGCGCCCAGCAAATAGTGTCCCTGACAATAGTAGTGTAAACATAACGTCCCCCAGAAATAACTGCGCTATGCTGATACTGTGCCAGAGTACCCCCCACAATAATAGTGCTCCCAAAGTCCCAACTCTGACACCAAAGTCCCTGACACTAACAAGTAATTCTCTGCCAGAGTGTACTTGTTAGTGTCAGGCAGGGGATATGGGCAACCCCTATCTCACCCCAAATCCCCTGTCCCTGCCTACTTGCCTCAACTAGGCTAGGCCCTAGCGGACAACCAGACGGCGGTCCCTAACCTGAATAGGGAGGAGGGGCCTAAGACACAGAACTACTACAGAGAACACAAGGAAATCAACAGTCCGAATAACACCGGGAAGAAACGTCAGGCCAACAGGAAAAGCAAGCGGAGGTCAATACTTAGCCAAGGTCAACCAGGAGGTATGCGGTACAGAGGATATATCAGAACGGAGTCCAGGAACAAAGCAGGGGTCAATCACAGGAGGTCACGAAGCACGAAAGGATGAGACGAAGGCGAGGTCAGAACACAGCAGGATATCAACAGCAATAAATGCAGAAGTTCTCTGGTGCAGGAAAAAACAAACACTGGCAGCTAAGGGGTGGAAATGTAAGGCCTAAATGCTGCCAGAGCTCCCGCCCTAATACCAGATAGGTACAGGGAGACTGACAGCCATACCAGGCAACAAATAGAACACAGGGTAAGAGGCAGAGCCCAGCACCTGCTTGATGACACACAAAACATAAAACAGCAAGGCAGAGGAGTCAGGCGGAAAGCCAGGACCGGCTCCTCTGCACATATATCAAATAGCAGAAGTGGATGGACCAGCAATGCAGGCAAGGAGACCCACAGCACTGCTGGTCCTGACAGTACCCCCCTCTTACGGGGGGCCTCTGGACCCTTAAAATGAGGAGATGGCTTCAGAGGACAGGCTTGGTGAAATGACTTAACCAAGCGAGGTGCATGAACATCTTTAGCAGGGACCCACAACCTATCCCCCAAACCGAAGCCCTTCCAGTGCAACAAATACTGTAAGGACCCCCTGACCCACCTAGAGTTCACAATCTTCTCCACCTCATACTCAAGCTCACCCTGTACCAAGGTAGGAGAAGGAGGATCAGGGAGGGTAGCACTGGAGCAAAATACCTTTTCAAAAGACTTTTATGGAAGGTATAATGAACCTTCCAACTCTGTGGAAGCGACAACTTGTAGGAAACTGGATTGATAACACGGGTAACCAAAAACGGACCAACATACTGGGGAGCAAGTTTCAGAGAAGGAACCTTTAACTTAAGATTTTTCGTAGACAACAAAACTTTATCACCAACAGAGAATGGCGCAGAAATAAAACGTTTTTTGTTTGTGTTATGAAGGAGTCTGGTTTGGGAATCCCGAAGGTTCTGCTGAACTTGGGTCCAAACTGTGCACAGATAGTTAATGGATGTGTCTGCATGAGGAGTGTGAGAAGTGGTAGGAGGAGAAAAAGAAAACCTGGGATGAAAATCATAGTTACAAAAGAAAGGTGAAGTTTTATGGCAAATTCTGCAAAAGAAATAAAATTAGACCATAGATGCTGAGAATCAGAAACAAACAAATGGAGATACTGTATGAGTTCCTGGTTCATTCGTTCTGTTTGACCATTAGATTGTCAATGGAAGGCAGAGGAAAATGACAAATTGACTTCTAATTTTTTGCAAAAAATTTGCCAAAATTTTGCAACAAACTGTACACCCCTATCTGAAACTATGTCCACGGGAAGACCATGTAAACGAACAATGTGTGACATAAATAGAACAGACAGTTCTTCCGCAGAGGGAAGCTTTTTGAGGGGCACAAAATGAGCCATTTTGGAGAACCAGTCTACCACCACCCAAATGACAGTATTCCCCTGAGAGGGTGGTAGATCGGTTATGAAGTCCATGGCAATGTGTGACCATGGCTTTGACGGAATTGACAGGGGAAGAAGAGGACCCTCAGGACGTTGCCTTGGGCTCTTTCCCCTGGCACAAACTTGGCAGGCACGAACAAACAACTCAACATCTTGTGCCATTCAAGGCCACCAATAATCCTGTTTCAAAAGATCAAGAGTATTCCTAATCCCAGGATACCCAGACAACATAGAAGCATGAGTCTCCTCTAGCACTTTCTGGCAGAGTTCCAAAGGAACAAATAACTTGCCTTCCGGAAGGTCTTTTGGGGCTGACCCTTGCTCAGCGATAATTTGGGTCGAAAGGTGAGAGGAGACGGCAGCTATGACAATACCAGGCGATAGGATGTTGCCTGGTTCAGCAGCAGGATACTCAGGGGTCCCAAAACTTCTGGAGAGAGCATCAGCCTTTATATTCTTAGACCCAGGGCGAAAAGTGACCACAAAATCAAACCAAGCAAAAAACAATGCCCATCTGGCCTGACGAGAATTTAAACACTTGGCGTTGTCTAGGTAAATCAGATTCTTGTGGTCTGTGATAACAGTCACTTGATGCAGAGCCCCCTCCAGAAAGGGTCTCCAAACCTCGAATGCCCGACTTGATGGCTAGCAACTCACGATTACCAATATCATAATTGCGTTCAGAGAAGGAGAATTTTCTAGAAAAATAAGCACAAGGTCGGAGATTGGTGAGTGTTGGTGGTCCTTGAGATAGAACTGCACCAACCCCGACCTCAGACTCATCAACTTCAACAATAAACAGTTTAGATAAGTCTGGTTGTATCAGAACAGGGGCAGAAGTAAAAGCAGCTTTCAGAAACTCAAAAGCAAAAACGGCAGCAGGGGACCAATTACTGACTTCTGCCCCTTTCTGGGTAAGATCCGTGAGAGGTTTGGCGATAACAGAAAAGTTTTGAATGAAGTTTCTGTAATAATTAGCGAAACCTAAAAAGCGCTGTAAGGCTTTTAAGTTAGTGGGTCGCACCCAATCCGTTATCGCCTGAACCTTACCCGGATCCATCTGTACCTCTGTGGGTGTAATAATATAACCCAAAAATGATATTTTCTGGACATAAAAAATATATTTCTCTAATTTCGCAAACAAATGATGGGTACGTAAACGAGACAAAACCTGACGTACATGCTCATGATGAGAATTTAAGTCGGGAAAATACCAGGATGTCATCAAGATAAACCACTATGTAGGTACCAATCAAATCATGGAAAATGGTATTCATGAAACCCTGAAACACAGCGGGTGCGTTGCACAAACCAAACGGCATTACCAGATACTCAAAGTGACCTAACAGAGTGTTAAATGCCGTCTTCCACTCATCAACATCACGAATCCTGACCAGATTGTAGGCTCCCCTGAGATCGAGCTTGGAGAACCATTTAGCCCCATTGACCTGATTGAGAAGGTCCGGGATGAGTGGAAGAGCATAAGAATTCTTGACAGTAATTTTATTCAGCTCCCTATAATCAATACATGGCCTGAGTCCCCCATCCTTCTTTTCAACAAAGAAAAACCCAGCTCCAGTGGGGGACTCACAGGGTCGAATATGTCCTATTGCCAGACTTTCATCAATATAAGCCTTGAGAGACTCCCTCTCCCGCATGGACAGGTTGTAGATACGACCCTTGGGTAGTTTCGCACCTGGGAGCAGATCAATTTTACAGTCATTCTCCCGGTGTGGCGGTAGGACCTGCGACTGAGATTTAGAAAACAAGTCAGCAAAATCGGAAATGAACATAGGGAGATCTGAATCTGAGACAAAAGAAGAGTACAGAGAAAGGCGGGTCAAATGACTACCACATTGTGACCCCCATTTAACCAACTCAAGAGAACACCAATCAACTACAAGATTGTGTTCACGCAACCATGGTAAACCAAGAATCACATTAACGGATAAATTCTTCATAACCAAAAAGGTGCATTTTTCCTCATGCATAGCACCCACAATCAATTTGACAACAGGGGTGGAAAAACGGACTAAACCTGCGACAAGAGGGGTTGAGTCTACCCGACTACCGAGACTTGAATGGGGGGAGACAATGGAACTAAAATAGGTAATATCTGAGAAATGAAATCAAAATCCACAAAATTAGCCGCGGCACCAGAATCCACAAAGGGCCTGCCCAGTACAAGACGGCGACTTAAATTCAATGGTACAGGGCAGGAACATTTTAGATACAACAGGGAGTACCTGAGCTCCTAGACAGTCCTCCTGAAAACTGCCTAGGAGCGGAAGTTTTCTTACTGAGGCTTCTTGAGGCAGGCGTGGAGTAGATGTTCAGGACTTCCACAATAGAAGCAGAGATGATGTCTTAACCGATGTTCCATTCTCTGTTCAGGGGTCATGGTACCAAGTTCCATTGGTTCGGAGCCAGAGAAAACTGCAGGTTGGCTGGAAATGGCTGGACGAACACATGGCACCCTGGGTGGACGTCGTGACCTTCCGCCGACGATCAGCTCTGATGGCTAGATTCATGGCCTCATCCAAAGACCTCGGTTCAGGGTGGGCTAAAAGAAGATCTTTAATATTATCAGACAAACCAGTCATAAACAAATCTTTTAGAGCCTGGTCATTCCAACCAGACTCTGTGGCATATTGTCTGAAATTGGCAGAATAGTCTTCAGCCATTTGTCTGCCCTGACGGAGGTTGAGCAGCTGTGAGACAGCGTAGGCAGGGTGGTCTGGCTCATCATAGATTTGACCAAGGGCAGAAAAAAAAGCGTTGAGGGAAAAACGAAGAGGGGAGTCAGAAGGCAAAGAAAAAGCCCAGTTCTGGGGATCACCACGGAGTAGTGACATAACTATCCCCACCCGTTGTTCCTCAGTGCCCAAGGACGGGGGCGCAGAGTAAAATACAGCTTATAGCCCTCCTTAAAAGCAAAAAACTTTTAACAGTCCCCAGAGAACAAGTCAGGTAGTGTAGTCTTGGGTTCTGGGGTCGCCAGCTGGGTGGTGGGAGGAGCAGTAACTTGTGCGGTTTCTTGGGCTTGCAAGCGGGTAGATAGATCCTGGACCATCTTGGTCAAGGCTTGGACCTGAGTGGCCACAGCGGACATGGCCTCCATGGGTAGCGTAAATGTGACAGGACATATAAGGGACTCAGACCTTTTGTGGGCCATTGTTTCTGTCAGGCAGGGGATATGGGCAACCCCTATCTCACCCCAAATCCCCTGTCCCTGCCTACTTGCCTCAACTAGGCTAGGCCCTAGCGGACAACCAGACGGCGGTCCCTAACCTGAATAGGGAGGAGGGGCCTAAGACACAGAACTACGACAGAGAACACAAGGAAATCAACAGTCCGAATAACACCGGGAAGAAACGTCAGACCAACAGCAGGAGGTCAATACTTAGGTCAAGGACAACCAGGAGGTATGCGGTACAGAGGATATAGCAGAACGGAGTCAGGAACGAAGCAGGGGTCAATCACAGGAGGTCACGAAGCACGAAAGGATGAGACGAAGGCAAGGTCAGAACACAGCAGGATATCAACAGCAGGCAATAAATGCAGAAGTTTGCTGGTGCAGGAAAAACCAAACACTGGCAGCTAAGGTGTGGAAATGTAAGGCCTAAATGCTGCCAGAGCTCCCGCCCTAATACCAGATAGGTGCAGGGAGACTGACAGCCATACCAGGCAACAAATAGAACACAGGGTAAGAGGCAGAGCCCAGCACCTGCTTGATGACACACAAAACATAAAACAGCAAGGCAAAGGAATCAAGCGGAAAGCCAGGACCAGCTCCCCTGCACATATATCAAATAGCAGAAGTGGATGGACCAGCAATGCAGGCAAGGAGACCCACAGCACTGCTGGTCCTGACAGTAATAGTGCCCCCAACAGTACTAATGTCCCCACTGTGCCCCAGAAGTAATAATGCTTCCAATGTGCCAGTAAGAAGTGCCCCAAAATGTGCCAGTAAGAAGTGCCCCCATAGTGCCCCCAATAATGTGCCAGTACAAAGTGCCCCAATGTGCCAGAAGTGCCCCCAAAATTTCACCCGAATAATGTGCCAGTATGAAGTACTCCCCACACATAGATGCCCCCCAAATTATGTGACAGTAAGAAACGCCCCAATAATGCACCAGAAGTTCCCCCCATTGATTCCACCCCAAAATCATGTGCCAGTAAAAAGTGTCCCACCCCCATAGATGCCCCCCAAATTATGTGCCAGTAAGAAATACCCCCCAAATTATGTGCCAGTAAGAAATGCCCCCAGTGTCCCCATGTGCCAGTAGCAAATGCCCCCAGTGTACCCATGTGCCAGTAAAAATGCCCCCAGTGCCCCCACGTGCCAGTAAGAAATTCCCCCAGTGCCAGTAAAAATGCCCCCAAGTGCCAGTAACAAATGCCCCCATGTGCCAGTAACAAATGCCCCCAGTGCCCCCATGTGCCAGTAAAAATGCCCCCATGTGCCAGTACGAAATGCCCCAGTGCCAGTAAAAATGCCCCCAGTGCCAGTAAGAAATGCCCCCAGTGCCAGTAAAAATGCCCCCAGTGCCAGTAAAAATGTCCCCAGTGCCCCCATGTGCCAGTAAGAAATGCCCCCAGTGCCCCCATGTGCCAGTAAAAATGCCCCCATGTGCCAGTAAGAAATGCCCCCAGTGACAGTAAAAATGCCCCCGATGCCAGTAGAAATGCCCCCAGTGCCCCCAATAGAGTTCCGGTCCATGATTGCAAAAATAAAAAAAATAAACACTGATACTTACCTCCATGGAGCTGGCAGCGATGCGATGCAGGCCTCTTCCGTCCTGTGTCTCGCGCTGTACGGCTCAGGCGCCGCGATGACGTCATCGCGCCGCCTGAGCCGGCCTCTGATAGGCTGCAGGCCTAGTGCCTGCAGCCTATCAGAGGAACGGGCAGGGGTGACGCCTCTCCCTCCCCTGCCCCGCAGTACAGGCATCTGCGACCGCTGCGACCCCTATAGCTACGCCACTGGTCACAAGCTATTGTCAATCACTGTCAGCTGTACTGACTTCCTTGCACTACATTCCAGCCAGGAAAGTTTACTTTTTCATGCAATGTTCAACGTTGGTTAACTGTAGTCTAGGGTCAGGTTATTCATCTGTTACCATCAGGGGTGAGAAGACTTTTCAAAGCTTGTAGACCTACTATGCCACTTTTACCCCCTTATCCTAGTCTTGGTGTAAAAAAGTTGCAAACCCTGTGTGTCACAAGTGGTATTTATATGCCTCCCTCAAAACTTTCTGAAAAGGAGACGTGTTGAGGATGCAGAGTGACGGGGCCAGCAGGCCCAGCACATTTATCCTCATTCATCCAGTTAGACAAAAATCTACCTAGCTGCCATAGATTTCAGTCTGGCACATGGCCTGCTGAAGGATGCACCAAAATTATGATGAGGCCTTGGCATAAATTAGGGGCATCTGCCGGATGTGCAGGACATTTGAAAAAATGCCGTTTTTTTTATAAATGTCCATTTATCTGTTTAGTCTAGACCTTACCCAAAACAGCATCTGTCTGGGTTGACAGTGTTGCAGGTAGATGGACTGATACTTTGTTAACCCTCACACTAATCATTCCAAACAATGTTTGCTCAGGCAGGAAAATATAATACAGTTTTGAGAAAACACTGTTTGGGGCTGTGTGGCTGCAGAAGGGGGGGCACTTTTGAGGGCTATTTCTTAGGCTGTCATTGGGCTATAGCCACCATTTTATTTCTTTATATTGCAAGTTACATGATTTACAAATGGATTCCAGAAAAAGCTGTACATACCTGCAGCTTTCATTCCTGACCTGATTTTTAATAGCTGTATCTATCCACGTATCTCACCTAGCTATGATATTGTCAGCTTTCAAACAGGACCTTCAGGTGCTACCTAGCCCAAAATATGAACGGTTAAAATAGCCCTTTCAGCTGGGGCACTGGGGGACTGCTGACATGCTACAGGAGGAGAGAAAAAATATTCTGTCTCCCTATTTTACATGTACATTTTTCTAGGGGGAGTGTAACATGGACTTCTGTGCATGTTATAAATCCCCTTCCACCCATCAATCAAAATCAATAAAAAAAAATCACATTTTCTATAATGTTTTTTCCAACAAAACAACAGCTAACCATCTCTTGTTATATGTATACATGGGTGCTCAAACTTGCTGAGTAAAAATGAAAATTGTAGTATAAACAGTTGGCACACTCACTCTCTGGCACAGTTTATACAAATAGTCGTGTATATCTATTTAAATATAACTTATTTATTCGGATTTACTTTATTTTCATAAAACTGTTTTATTTAAATATTTTTTATTAAAGCGTTTGTGCAGGGATTTTATATTGATGACCTATACGGTCTAAAACTGGACACTCCACCAATCTGCTGTTTGAAGAGGAGGCAACGCTCCATGTGAGCACTGCTTCCTCTTCATTACACTGCCTATTGTCTCCCTTCAAGTACTTGTAGTTACACTGCACTTCCGAGAAGATGGGCAGAATAATGAAGAGAAAGTAGCGCTGGCATGAAGCACGCCCTCCTCTTCAAACAGCTGATCAACGGATGTGCCAGGTGTCGGAGACCTCCCGCCATCCCCCCCCGATCAGATATTGATGACCGATCCTAAGGATAGATCATCAATATAAAACCGTTGCACAACCAGATTAATAAATATATAAAAAATCGCTAATTTAAAATACGCTTATTGAGTTAAGAAATAAATAAAAACACTAGTGTAATTGATACTCAATCTGGCAATCCCCCTCTACACAGGGCATGAGTACACACTTACAAATAGATGTATATAATTGTAATTTTACTGTGGAACCCTTGTGGTTAAAATAATAATATTCTTGAAATAATATACTAAACTGTTCCAAGCTGTTACTTAAAAATCGTGATAAGTTGTTGGGTGTATAGAGATCCCAATTAATTAATGTAAATTATATAGGTGTATAGTTTTCTGATCTATACTGTATCCATCTTAATTTAATTCAGCTTATGTTTCACCACACTGATTGTGGCCAGCAGTCATATATACTGCAGTTCAAGTATTCAAAGTTTTATGTGGTCTCCTTTCATATGGGTAGAAATATAGTTCCACATATTTAATGCATATGAGAGGAGGCCACATAAAACTTTAAATACTTGAAGAAAGTGGAGAAAGACTGACAGCCAGATATTGAGTCGGAAAGTACTGTATGTCCTTGGATACTTCATTACATAGATGCAAAAATGTATCATTGGTAATTTTAAACAATATAAACTGCAAAGAGCTTACAGTGTGTACAAAATGTAGACGGTGCATTTTTGGGTAAAGTGATGCACTAAAATCATTTTTTCTTATTTATTATTTGAAATTGTAATTTGTATGTTTGCAATACTGTGAATGAAGCTGCCACAGTAGGGATGCTGTCTAATCTTCAGGTGGCATGTTATAGAGGATAAGGAGCTGAGTAGGTAGCACATAAAAATTAGTTTTAACACTTTACAAGAGTGTTTTGGTCCTCAGTGGCCATACATTGTTTTTTTAAACAATTTTGCATATGTTTTCATTTAACTGCCCTAACATTTTTTATTTTGTTTCATTTTTTTTACCCCAAAGTACAGATTCAGTTGGATGGGGACAGATTAACCCATGCATCTGCTAGCCCTAAGAGCTAGGGGGGCTTGCTATCTGCTAATAAGCAGGAAACAGACTCTGATAGCCTGAAGGAGCACTCAAAACACAGTGGCGAAGCAGGTGAATACTGTGGTTGATGTGCCCACTGGGAGAAGGTGGCTGCTGGTGGGAACTGACCTCCTGCATCACACTATAGTTCTTAATTTTTTTTTATTTGAGATTTTACCTAAAAAAGTACAAACTTAATTCCGAAAAGTTGGGATGTTGTGTAAAATGCAAATAAAACCAGAATGCGACCTATATTTTCTTCACAATAGATCATAGAACACATCTCAGATGCTGAATGGGAAACATTTTACCATTTAGAGCTTGATGGCAGCAACTGCAGAAAAAAAATTATGATATGACCATGTCTCTAATTGTGTAGCATCCCCTCTTCATTTAACAACTAACAGTCTGTAAACATCAGGGAAGTTAGGGGAACAATTGCTGGAGTTTTGGGAGAGGAATGTTGTCCCATTCTTCTCTGATGTAGGATTCTAGCTGCTCAACAGTCCTTTGCTGGATTTTTTGCTTTATGATGCACCAAATGTTTCCGTTTGCTGAAAGGTCTGAACTGGAGGCAGGCTAGTTCAGCATCTGGCTCTTATTCTGTGAAGCCATGCTGTTGTGATGGATGCAGTATGGTATGTGGTTTAGCATTGTCTTGCAGAAATATGCAGGGCCTTCCCTGAAAGGGATGTCTGCATGGAAACTTATGCCGTTTTAAAGCCTCTATATACTGTTCAGCATCGATAGTGCCTTTTCAGATGTGTAAGCTGGACATGCCATAGGCAGAAATACAACCCTAAAGCATCAGAGATGCAGGCTTTTGAACTGTACAGTGATAACAAGATGGATGGTCCCTCTCCTCATGAGTCCATAGAACATGACGCACATGGTTTCCAAAAAGAATTTCAAAAGCTTTGGCCAAGAGAGAGGGAGGCGTTTCTGGGTCATATTGATATATCGCTTCTCCTTTCCATGATGCAGCTTTAACTTGCATTTGTGGACTGCATGGTGAACTGTGTTCACAGACAGTGATTTCTGGAAGTGTTCCTGAGCCCAAGCAGTGATTTCCAGTACAGAATCATGCCTGATTTTAATGCAGTGCTGTCTGAAGGTCCATAGATCATTGACTTTTGGGCTTGGTCCTTTGTGCATACGGATTTGTATGTATGTACTGTATGTACTGAAAATAGTAGAATATTCAAAGTCTTTGCAATTTTACATTTCACAATTCCATACATTCCACATTTTTTAGACGTAGGGGATCATTTATCAAGATGAAATACACCTAAATTATGTGTATTTCAGGCACAGATTGCGGCACAAGGGTTAGTTGTGCCACAATCTGTGACTTCTCACCACTCACAGTCTAAAAAAAGTTGGCGTGGCATAGGCAGGTAATGGGACGGACCATTTTCTATGACTGGTTCACGTGTAGAAAAAGGTCTAAATGTAAGACAGATGAGAAGCTGTCTTACATTTAGAAGATACAAAGTTATGGAGAGGCAGGCACCTCTTCATAACTTCAGTAGTCCACCGCCAGAAATGGGGCTTTATTAAAGGGGTTCTCCGAGTTATAAATATTGATGACCTATCCTCAGGATAGGTCATCAATATCAGCACCCGGCACCCCCGCCGATCAGCTGTTTGAAGAGGAGGCGCGCGTCGTATCAGCTCTGCCTCCTCTTCATTGTTTACATGCTGGCCGACACGGGGGTAGTGGTGAGTAGGTGTAATTACACCTAACTGCCCCATTCATTTCTATGGATAGAATCGCTTCTATAGACTTGTATGGGAGCGATTCTTCCCATAGAAATGAATGGGGCAGTGAGGTGTGATTACACCTACTCACCACTACCCCTGTGTCGGCCAGCATGTAAACAGTGAAGAGGAGGCAGTGCTGATACGGCGCGCGCCTCCTCTTCAAACAGCTGATCGGCAGGGGTGCCGGGTGTGGGACCCCTGCCGATCTGATATTGATGACCTATCCTGAGGATAGATCATCAATATATATAACTCGGAGAACCCCTTTAAGAGTCCCTATATACCTCGGAGAACCCCTTTAAGACCGGCGTCTAAAACTTAATAAACGTGCCCCATAGTTTTTTGCAAATTGGTGAACTTCTGCCCATCTTTGCTACTGAGAGACTCTACCTCTAACATGCTCTTTTTATACCCAGTCATGTGAATTAAGGAGGCCATACACATTAGATAGAAGTTTTTTTTTATGGCTGAACAGCAGTTGAACAAACATTCATCTGCTTGAAGATTGTTTTTTACGCAAATGGCCATACACATTTTAGTCCATATTGGTCATTACAGTTGATCAGACTAGCCATACATCTTCAATGAAACCAGGTGATGGAGGAAAAATCTTTCTGGAAACGTTCTTTTAATGAAAGATCTTTTGTCCACAAATTTTGTCCACATCTTTCGTCTGACTATTGGATGAAAATATTAAACACTGGCGATCTCTTTTAATATGATGATAATGGTCTGTCATTGGTTGGCTAAAATGCTCGTTTGTTGGTAAATTTCAAAGGACAAATGTTCATTTGTTTGAAATCCTCCATTTTGATTAACTTTAGACTAATGTATATGAGTACCTTTAATTACTCCACAGCTGTTTTTATTAGTACTACTTATCCAACTTGCCTTGTCCTAACTTTTTTGAGATGCGTTGCTACCATGAAATTCTAAATGAGTTACGTTTTCATGAAATTATAAAATGGTTCACTTTCAACATCTGGTATTTGTTCTATGATCTATTGTGAATAAAACATGGCTCTATGAGATTTGCAGATCATTGCATTCTGTTTATATATATATATATATATATATATATATTTATTTACATTTTACACAGCATCTCAACTTTTTTTGGAAAAGGGGTTGTATATGAAGAGGCTCCCAACTTTGTTTAGGTTGTTTTGATTTACTATTCCACTCTCATGGAAAGGCTTTCTACAAGATTTTAGAGTCACTGCAGACACTGAAGTTGGACAAAGGGGTCTGGCTCACACTGTTCTAGTACATCCCAAAGGTGTTCAGTGGGGTTGAGATCAGAGCTCTGTGTGGGCCAGTAAAGTTCTTCGACGCCATACTCACTCAACCATGCCTTTACGGGCATTATTTTGTGCAAAGGAATACAGTCATGCTGGACCAGAAAAGAACCGTTCCCAAATTGTTCCCAGAAGGTTTGACGCATACAGTTGTCCAAACTGTCTTGGTATGCTGAAATATTAAAGAGGTTGTTCAAGTTAAGCAAAAACTCAGGCAGCTCCTGTAAATGTGTTAAAATAAAAATAAAAAAATCTGTACTCGCCCCTTTTTTCCCCTCCACTTACAGCGCTGAGCTCTGATATTCTCTGTGGCTGATGTCAATTTCATGGCTGCAGCAGTGACATTTTGGGCACACAGATCAACTTTGCCCGAATTTTTATTTCATTTTTATTCAACAACCCCATAGCATTATCCTTCCTCCACCAAACTACAGTGGGCAGAATGCAGTCATGCGGGTAACGTTCTCCTGGCATTTGGCGGAACTGAGACTCATCTATCGACTGCCAGATAGAGAAGTATGATTTGTCACTCCACAGAATATGTTTCTACAGCTTCAGAGTCTAGTAGTGCTATGTTTTACACCACTCCATCAGACACTTGGCATTGTGCTTGGTGATATACCCGTAAGGCTTGCGTGTAGCTGTTCAGCCATGGAAACATGTCACGAAGCACAGTTTTTGTGCTGATGTTAATACCAGATGAGGTTTGGAACTCTGCTGTTAATTATTACTTTTATGTTACTTTTATGTTTACTTTTTATTATGGACCTCAGCACTAGAGTGACCCCACTCTGTATAGAGATGAGCGAACGTGCTCGAAACAAGCACTGTACCGCTCGGCTCCCCTGCGCTCGCATGGGCGCAGGCAGCCGCTTCCATCCTCCTTCGAGCGCAGGGGAGCCGAGCAGTACAGTGCTCGTTTCAAGCACGTTCGCTCATCTCTAACTCTGTAACCTTACATGGTCTGCCACTTCATGGCTGAGTTTCTGTGGTTCCTAAACTCTTACATTTTGTAATACTACCACTCACAGTTGATTATGGAATATTTAGAAGGGAAGAAATTTCCTGAACTGACTTGTAGCAGTGTCCTATTACAGGGCCACACTGGAATTCACTGAGCTTCTTAGACCAAGCCATTCTTTCACAAATGTTTGTGAAGGCAGACTGCATGGCTAGGGACTAGATTGTATACACCTGTGGCAATAAAGGTGCATTTAGACAGCCCAAGAACCTGGAAGATTATCAAGAACAACTGTTCCTGTGAACGGTCGTTCCCCATAATCTGCCCATGTAAATGTACTGCTGATCATCCGATGAACGAGTGAAATGCTCGTTCATCGGGTGATCCTGTTGTTCATGTAGGCACCACTGATCATAGCTTCTGAGCAGCAGATCGTGTGGTCTAAACAGCAATCTCCTCAGAAACCATGAATCTGTATGAGGATGATTGATCACAATAGCAATCCCTCGTCCTCATACAGTAAAGGAGATCACTGCATGTAAATGTAGCGGTCTCCTTCACTGAGCGAGCAGCCAACTGTCGGGAAGGAGCACATCCTTCTCAACAATCGGCTGCAGAATCATCCTGTCTAAATCTACCTTAAGACTGAATAAAGCCCCTGAATTCTATGATTCAGTGTTTCTGTCCATATAGTGTATATTCCAATTAGCTTGAGAATAATGCAATCTATTTTCAAACATGCATGTACAATGAGCACTGTGACCTTAGAGAAATGAGGCAATCAAGAAAGGGGGCATTCTTCTGAAACGTTGAAATGTTAGTGGATTTATTAAATAGAAAAGCAGCATGTTTCAAAAGAGACCATATTATTATAAGTATTGATTTTTCTGAAGAAAACAAGGCAGCTGGAATTTGACTGATGAATATTCTCCAAAGAATTCTGTTTTTGTCTAGTCTCTGTCTTATTGTAGAGTTATGAACAATAACTGCTGAGAACTAAAGACAGCTGCACTTGTTCCAATCTTCTTCTTATATGTTTTCTGTCATCCTGGACGAGCGAGCACTGTAGCTTTGGCTGCTTTCACATGAGCGTATTTTTCATCTATATTCCATCCGATTTCTCTAAGGGCTTAATCATGCAATGGTGAATCATGGACATGTGCTGGCCATTTTCTCTACAGATAACACATATGTGCATTGATTTTAGTCTGTTTAATCACACATCCTTGTTTTTCTACTGGTCATGGACCAGTGAAAAATAGAGACATCCACTAATTTCACCATTTTGCAGACTAAATATGCCCATAGTAGTCTGTGCTTCCATGAAAATCACAGACAGAACATGGATACCATCTGTGTTTGGTCAACATTTCACAAATGTTGCTAGGAGATGCTTAGGAAATTCCCTTTTCAACCTAGCAGTGCATGTGGAAAATGGATTCTGTCCCGTGTCTTGCTGTCCCGCGTGGACATCGATCTGCTCTCCCTGTGTGAATTGGGATTAGTGCACAGGGAACTTTCCTTCAGCACTGAGTTAATGCTTTCTTCCTGCCCCTGTCCAGGCAATAGTTAAGTTGCTGCTCAGTCTCCCTATTTCGCTGGGCTGTGGTTCCATCTTCTCATCTAAACTTTGAGGTTGTCTAGTGTCTAGTTACTAGCTAAAGTGATCTGTTGTCTGTATACCCGTGTATTTACCTTGTCTGTCTACTGCCACCTGCCTCGACCTTAGAACTGTGACCTGGACTACGCATGTACTGTGCCTGCCTTGACATTGGAATTGCTATTTGGAATACGCAAGTACTCAGCCTGCCCTGACTTTGGACTGTGTTCAAACTACACTTTTTGCCTGTGTCCTTGGACCTTCACACCAGTGTCTCTATTCCCTGTGGGTTGGCAACCAACTACACCAGGACTACTGCAGGAGGTAGCGGCCTGGCTGGTTCCCTGCAGTGAAGTCCAGATCCCTGTACTGGGGTTAAAGGGAGTCTTTCAACTGTTTTTCACCAATATAACTAAGAGCACTGCCCCACAGAAGATTGCAGACACATCCCAGACATACCTGTGTGCACTGTGTGTCTGTATTACATGTCCAGGAAAAGCACTTTTATTCGGCTGGAAAACAGCTCCCAAGTGCCCAGGGCAAACCAGACTGCTGCTGCAAGTGCCCAGGGCAAACCAGACTGAAGAGGGGAAGGCTGCTTTAGCTGTTCCTATCTTGGGATTGGTAGCAGATAGAAAAATGGTTCTGACCTTTTTTGAAAGCTGGCATTCCAAACTTTCAAATGATACCACAGCATTATATCCAGTATATCAGAAGATATAGTTGTTAAAAATCGAGTCGGGAGAGAAAGCTGTTTTTACTTTCACTTTCAGCTGGACACTTGAGAGCTGTTTTCCATCAGAATAAAAGTGCTTTTTCTGGACATATAATACAGACACACAGTGCACACAGGTATGTCTGGGATGTGTCTGCAATCTTCTGTGGGGCAGTGCTGTTAGTTATATAGGTGAAAATGAGGTGACAGACTCCCTTTAAAGGGTGAAAACCAGGGAACTCCTAGGACAACGCCCTTAGGTTTAGCCAAAAGTCAAACTGTTTAGTTGGCACATTGGGTCCACATCTATTGCCATTTTCAGATACAACATGGAAGGCAAAAAAATGGACACTCAAAGGCGATTCATGTATTTTAATATCTACAATGCAGGGAGAAAAAAAAGAGTGAACATTTGAATTCAATAACCCATAAATCACCCCTGTAACAATCATCTCCATCAAATGTTTCCAGTGGCTGTAGATACAATTTGTACAAATATGAGGAGAACTTTTGGACAATTCCTTCATGCAAATGTGTTTCAGTTCACTAGTATTTCTGGGGTGTCTTGTATATGGTAGAGGTGATTGCTATCAAAGGAGGATCTACAGTTCATTAAATGCAAGGGTTAACTCATGTTTTCTCTCTGCATTATGGATGCAGTTTGTGTTAACAGTTTAGTTAGACTGTGTTTGTTTATAGTTGTAACTTCAGAAATCCAAGTACGTCCTAGGGGCTCCCATATTTTTTCTTAAAACATCCCCTTCGATCATTAAGCTGTGCAGTTTAAAGAACTCCAGCAAAATATTTTATTCCATGTCCTGCTAGAAATGTACATGATGTAATCTGTAGTGATTGTCATTTTCTTACTAGTGGCTGTATTTTTGAGTTATATCTCCCTGATATTTCTTATCTGTGTCATGTGACTAGGAATTAGACCCACCAACTCACATAGCACCTTATGTGTGGACAGGAAGTCTAATTTTCTATGCATTCCTATGGAAGCCTCACTTTCAGTCTCATAGGAATGAACAGAGCAGTTACTGGCTTCCTGTCCTGGGTCAGTTGGAGGTCAGGGAGTTGGTCACATGACCCAGCTACAATAAGAAGAGAGTGGACTACTCTCAATTACAGCCTCTGATAAGAAAATGACATTCACTACAGATTATATCATGCACCTTTCTAATAGGTTAGAGAATAAAAATTTTAGCGGGAGTTCTTCTTTAAATAACCAACTTGGTAATTCCAACTTTGGCCACTGGAGGGAGACATACTACACATTTTATTATCTTTAGCCTCCATTCTTTTCCACCCAGTTAATTCTTGCTAATATAATAAACTGCAGATGAAAAATTTGCTTAGCTGAAATTGCATCAACATCCTGTAATATCTAAACATGGAAAATATATAATATTTAACAACTGCCTTATATTTGAAGCAGCTGTACCCACCCACATTTACCAGTTCACAACTGTGTTATGCCAATATTTAGGTATCACCCTTAATTGCTGTACTGGAATATTTCACAGTGTTAATTTGTTACAGCTTGATAAATCTATATTAGGGCAGCCCAGTCAGATTGCATATTTGTACAGGAGGGGGTTTAGCTTCTCCTCCCCTTTATATGTTGAATGGGTCTGCAGTAGTGAGCCAACTCCTAGACATGCTGTTCCACCCACAATTGTTCATGTAGTTGAGAGACTTTCTAAAATTATTGCAGAGAAAGGTAGAAGGGATAGAAGGATACAGAGTGTTTTATGCCTGCACTTTGATGCTCAGAGCTGAGGCTGTCTTGAGAGCTTGTGCCAAGACTCTCCACACCTTGCTCCAGAGACATCTTCCAGCAGCACTTCTACCCAAGTCACAGAGCTGGGATTACATTGCTGCAGGTGGGAGCTGTTCCCCTGGAGTAAAGAAGCAAAGACAACATCTGAAAGGCTGAACTGAGCTCATGAGATATCCAATAAGATGAACATTTCTGCAGCAAGACTTGTGTCTGGATGGTTGTAACTACACCTGTGTAAGAGGCATTTTGGCCAGGTGCTGGTTCTGTAGGCACTGCTGTGAAATATTAACTGTTAACAGTTATCAGAGGAGGTTAAACAGGGTGCTTAATGGATGTTACAGTATGTTGGAGTACAGGAGCATGCTGACATAGGACTTGTTTCAGCACCCTGGACCTACAAGGAGTCTACAGCTACAGAACTGGGAGCAGGTAGGTCCCTCTATCCTTATGTATTGATGGTGGGTCAACTCTTCCTTCAGGAAAATGTTGTCCAGCAACTGCATGGCTTTGAAAGTCAAAAGGTTTTGTCTGTAAAGGGTTAAAGCAACTAAAATTTTTGGTCAAGTGATCTATGGATGAAGTGGATGGGTTACAATTCATTTTGTGCTGTTGACTAGCCTGCTTCATTTGTATTGGTAGCTGTAGGTGTTGGCTTTGGTTGGCACTATGCAGTCAATTATTTGGGCATGATTTCACAATTAGAGCTGGAACAGTGCTGACCTCCTGCAGAATGTGACACTCAAGCAGATGGAGTTCAGGGGACAGAAATTAATTAAGAGGTAGAGTAGCATTTTCCATGGCTCCAGTCCCTAAACCGAGACTCTGCAAGTTTACAATAATCTATCTATCTATCTATCTATCTATCTATCTATCTATCTATCTATCTATCTATCTATATTCTGCTGGTGCTGGGGTATTCTGAAGTGCAGAATTTTGGAATCTTCTACATAAGGATTGTTTGCTAATTCTGGAATATATGCAGCATACGGTAGTGTAAGGAGTTAAATCTGACTAAGTGCATTCCTATTAATGATTATATTGCTAGTTTTGGCACCACAGAGTGATTGCTGCTTATTCTGATTTGATTTGTATCACTTTTTATGTACTGTCAAAAATAGATGAAGTGATCACAACTTTACCACTGAAATCATGTGTGCAAAGGATCTTTGAGTTGTAAATTTTTATTTTTTTATTTTTCATTTTTTTTTATCCCTTTTTGCATAATTATGTACTTAGATGCCTGCCATTGTTGCTGCACGTACAGGAACAGACAATAGGATTACAGAGATTCATTGTCTGTTTCCTAGCTATACTGGGATACAGAGTCTGTGTCAATGTAGTAACTAGAATTGTGAAGCAAATCGGTTTTCTTAATATATTTGCTTTATGGTTGTAATTTGAGAATAATCTTCTTAAAGTGGCAGAATCCAAACGATAGCAGGAACGTTGCTTGTCCGGGAGAGCTTTTCATTGCAGCAAATCACTATTGACAAAGTGATAAATGTTGTTTAGCTCTCATTATCAACTCTGTTGCATCACAAGTGGACGTTTAGATTGGTGCCAAATGCAGCGCTTTGTGCTGGACACAGGATTTGTGACTTTTCTAATGCCTATATAATACATATGGTAAAGGGGTTATCCCATGAAAAGTATCCTATGCAATGAGCAGGGAATTTTAAATGAAGTATTATTGCAATATACAAGCAATCAATATATATATATATTTTTTTTAATGTACATTTCGTTTTTCTCTCTGGTAGTGCCCCCATCATTTTATCCTTCCTGTCCACCTTCTTCTGCATTCAATGGTGGACTAATAACCTCAGTAGCTTCCCTGCTTCCTTCCTCCTCTCAATTCTGACATAGTCATTTCATAGAGAAGCAGGTGAAGCAGCCCAGACAACTTTCTTCCATTCTTCCCTAGTTCTAGTCATAGAAGTCAGAAATATATAGCTAGGGGGGAAATTACATATTGAATCGATAAAGTTAAAATAATGAAATAATTTTGTTGTGGGCATTATTTTGTGTGTGTGTGTATATATGTTTTAATTAACTATTTGTCACAACGTTATTGGACTGAGCTATCATTTCTCTTCTGAAGGTTATTTTGATGGAATTGGAATATAAGGGACATGACACTGTGTTAAATATTCTCTTTTTTCCCTTCTCACTGTGGAAATGGTGAGATGGGAGAACCACCATGTGAAGGTGTTTGGACCAAAGGAAACAGCTAAGCGGGTACGTGCTCCGCTGCTCCAGGGTCAGTGCTCCAATGCATAGCAAAACAAGTAACTCCAGGAGTAGCCTATTCTGCTACACTGTTTGCATAGCTCTCGTTCACTACAATGGGAGTTACAGAAACAGTGGAGCTCCAGTCCACTTGGCTGTTTTCATCGGCCCAGTCACTTGGGGTTGGAAACAGTGACAGACCCTCCTAACAGGGCAGATTCCAACCCTCCTAATTTATGAGTTATTCCAGGAAACATTGGATTTTCTGTAGAATATGTGCTCTCCCCAACCCATTCTATGGCTTACTTCTCTGTGCTGTCATCTAACATATGGGGCAACGTGGCATGAGTCTTCCTCTATTTACCTTTCAGACAGGCCAAATCCTGCATTGTGGTGCCTGTTCTGCCCTGACCTCAGTGGTCCTGTAGAGCTAAAGGCAGGGGTAGTCTCATGTCCTGCTAACATAGGATGTCTTGATCTATGACAAAAGGCCCACATAAAAATTCAATTGCCATAGATATTTATAATTCTGGAATACCATGTAGACAACTATTCATTTGCCACAAATATAAATAAATCAAACCTATATTATTACTGGCAACATAATATATAATTAAGGCTACTTTCACATCTGCGCTTTCCCTTTCTGCTATTGAGATCCGTCATAGGATCTCAATAGCGGGGGAAAACGCTTATGTTTTGTCCCCATTAATTGTCAATGGAGACAAAACTGAACTGAATGGAATATACTAGAATGCATTCCATTCCATTTGGTTGCATCCCCATCGCAGACAGACTAATGCTGCAAGCAGCGTTTTTCTGGCTGCGATGTGGTGCAGAGCAAACCGTATCCGTCCTGACATACAATGTAAGTCAATGGGGACGGATCCGTTTTCTCTGACACAATAAAACGCGGATCCATCCCACATTGACTTTCAATGAAGTTTATGACAGATCCATCTTGGCTATGTTAAAGATGATACAACTGTATCTCTTCATAACAGATGCAGATGGTTGTATTATCAGTAACGGAAGCTTTTTTGCTGATCCATGATGGATCCAGCAAAAACACTAGTGTGAAAGTAGCCAATAAGTATGATAAGTATGAATTAAGTATATGCATTTACTACTATATAATTTTCTTGGTTTCCAATTTGAACACAGTTTTACAATTTTCTGGTTTCCAATTTGAACACAGTATGTGGCAGAATTTGTAGCCTGAAGTGTTTAAAGAGGTTGGGTCACTTTAGCAAATTACATTTATCATGTAGAGAAAGTTAATACAAGGCACTTACTAATGTATTGTGATTGTCCATATTGCCTCCTTTGCTGGCTTGGTTCATTTTTCTATCACATTATACACTGCTCGTTTCCATGGTTACAGACCACCCTGCAAACCATCAGCAGTGGTCATACTTGCACACTACAGGAAAAAGCACCAGCCTATGCGCTTCCATGGTCTTGGCCACCAGAAAGGCCAGCACTTTTTCCTACAGTGTGCAAGCATGACCACAGGTAGGATTACAGGTGGGTCGTAACCATGGAAACGAGCAGTGTATAATGTGATGGAAAAGGGAGTACAACCAGCAAAGAAGGCAATATGGACAATCACAATACATTAGTAAGTGGCTTGCATTAACTTTGTCTACATAATAATTGCCATTTACTGAAGTGACACAACCCCTTTAAATAAGTTTACATTTCATGATCTTTCTTGTGATCTACTTTCCATTGACTTGCTCCAACCACTACTGTGTGTGTAAATGACCTTGTTGTAATTGTTGTTAAATGAGTGCAGTCATTTTAGGTTGTCAGCACGGGACTTAATGGCCTCCTGTTGTAAACCACAGTCAGTGACCCAGTTGCAGCCATATCTGCATATGTACACACCTCATAATCGGATCAGTTAGGTCAGCACAATACTAAGAAATGCTGCAGTAGAATATAATGTAGTGTTTCCTTACTTTGCTCTATGCATCATCTCCTAAATTTTATCAGGAGAAAAACCTGGTTAACAACCTGAGAATACACTGTGTATGCTATTCCCACGTGTTCTAATCATTTCTGTCATGAGATGGCTTTGTATTTGATTGTCTGCTACCTTGAGTCTCTCTCTATGGGATGCTCATACTTATGCCAAGCAGGTGCTGCTTATATGGGGTGTTTTATGCAAGTCAATATACCAGCCATCTGCATAAACTGGCGCACATTAAGTAAAGTAAATAGATCAGTGCAGTAATGTTGGAGCTGTTCAGTCTCTGTCCTTACCGATAACACTTTAATGTGGTGACAAAAGTTCATAGGTTATCAAAGTCACTCGATAAAATGGAACTCATAATGAATTATGACAATTATTTAAAATAAACAGTTCCCAATATTTATAAAATGTATGATATTGTATATTAAAGGGATTCTGAGCACGATTGGCAGAACAGATTGATATATAGGTTTATGGCAAAAGATTGAGTAAAACTTATGATTTATTCATTTTATCCTTTGCACTTTTATGCTTAGGAGTCCTGTGGGTGGTCTACCCAGTGATTGACAGCCTTCCTTGTATGCTTAGTTATGCAGAGTTATCTGACAATCACCGAGTGGCCACAAGGCAATATATCAATCTGCTCAGCATCTACAGATTGCCCTGCATTTTCATGATGGCAGGTTCCATTAAATGGGGCTATACTATTAGTAAATTAAAAATATGAAAATCAGACATCATACAGTACATGACACTCATAATGAGGCTAGAACCAGCACTATACCTCACATGGCTAAGGGAGCTCCAGGGCTCCCTTATTCATTACTCCAACTTCTAGCTCTGTTTCAAGATGGCAGCTCAGGGGACATGTCTTTTCTGCTGAAGTTTTCTCCTCATAGCTGCCACAGCTTCCAATAGTAGTTATGGTTAATAGTCGTTTAATGATGAAACTGAGCATGTGTGACCACCTCAGCATGGTGGAACAGACGAATAAGGTAAAGGGAAAAACAGCAGATGGTGCTATATAGATACAATTTGTTGAATAACTCAGAGGCCATACAAATTTTTTATTGCATCCATTTACAAAAGTATTCAGATCCAGGTGTTGGTTTAAATTACGTGGAATATTTTTTGTGGGACATGTGAAACACAACTCTAGTTACCTTTGCTTATTATACTTATGTTGTGTTATGGTAGTTAGTGCTGGTGCTACGGCAATGGTTGGGGAACCACTGTGCCAAGCAACTGGTTTGACTTTGGGCTAGACCTAAGGATGTTATCCTGGTGCTCCCCTGATATTAAACCTTTAACCCCTATTCCGGGGTCTGAACTTCGCTGCAGGGGAGCCACCAGACCGCTGCTTCCTGGAATAGTCCCAGTGTGGTTGGCTCCTGGCCCACAGGGATCATAGACACTGGTGCATGACATTGAGGGATTATGCAATGTACGTAGTCAGGAAGAAGGCTGAGGTCAGGGCAGGCAGAGGTCTTACGAATCTGTAGAACAATCCAAAGGTCAAGGTAGGCGACACAAATCAGTATGGTAAATAGACACAGGTCAGGAACCAGGCAGCTAAATGAATAATAGCTCTTATGCAAGCTCTAGCTAGCTAGAGAGAGACCTAGCAAGGCCAGAAGAGACCTGCACAGATGAATTGCACAGAAAGTGAGGTCAGTAGCACAGCCATATAGGAGTGGTTGAATAATCCTCACAAGTCACAACCCCTCTTTAGCAGTATATTCAGAGCAGTTGTTGATTGTATTCCTCTAGTCAATAGGACATGAAAATAGGCAAATAACCACAAGGTATGAGTGCACATGATTATTTATAGGATAAAGGGAATGTACAGTACTACTTATTGGTTTTCTATTTAAAACCACATACTGGTAAATATTCTTTTTTTTTTAAATCCTGATTGTAGACTTTTTGATTCTATTACCTGAACATGATTATCGGGCCAGCCAATTTGTCTGAGCTATTCTTACCAGCATTTATAGATATGCTTTATAGCAACTACGTGGATGTAGGAACCTGCAGCCTGGACCTTATTTATCAAAACTGCCTTAAAGTCTGTCTTTGTTGCCAGTAACCAGCTTTAATTTTTTAACTGCTCTGATAAAATGTAAGCTGCACTGTGAGTAGTTTGCTATGGGCAATAAAGATAGCTTATCTTTTGACAGCTTTGATAAATGTGCCCACTGGCTTTTATGGGAGAGCGATCTGAGCCCGCTCTGTGACTTGTGCCGAGGTCATGGAGTAGGAAAGGGGGAGCAGATAAACTGTCATAATCACCTACTGTGAATAGTAGCATTGTTGGATTTACAAGGCCTGATATTCGGGCAGATTATCAGGAATTTCCTGCAAACTTTCCTGTGAACACTCATTCACAACAATCTGCCACCAATCATCTGATGAATAAGGCTACTTTCACATTAGCGGTATTGCTGGATCCGGCAGGGTTCAGCAATAACGCTTCCGTTACTGATAATACAACCATATGGATCCATAATGAACGGATCGGTTGTATTATCTTTAACATCGCTAGGACGGATCCGTCATAAACTACAGTCATGGCCAAAAGTTTTGAGAATGATACAAATATTAATTTTTACAAAGTCTACTGCTTCAGTTTTTATAATGGCAATTTGCATATACTCCAGAATGTTATAAAGAGTGATCAGCTTAACAGCAATTACTTGCAAAGTCAATATTTGCCTAGAAAATGAACTTTATCCCCCAAAACACATTTCAACATCATTGAAGCCCTGCCTTAAAAGGACCAGCTAACATCGTTTCAGTGATTGCTCCATTAACACAGGTGTGGGTGTTGATGAGGACAGGGCTGGAGATCAATCTGTCATGATTACGTACGAATGATACCACTGCACACTTTAAAAGGAGGCTGGTGCTTGGCATCATTGTTTCTCTTCTGTTAACCATGGTTATCTCTAAAGAAACACGTGCAGTCATCATTGCACTGCACAAAAATGGCCTAACAGGGAAGAGTATCGCAGCTAGAAAGATTGCACCTCAGTCAACAATCTATCGCATCATCAAGAACTTCAAGGAGAGAGGTTCCATTGTTGCCAAAAAGGCTCCAGGGCGCCCAAGAAAGACCAGCAAGCGCCAGGACTGTCTCTTAAAAGTGTTTCAGCTGCGGGATCGGGCTACCAGCAGTGCAGAGCTTGCTCAGGAATGGCAGCAGGCAGGTGTGAGTGCATCTGCACGCACTGTGAGGCGGAGTCTCTTGGAGCAAGGCCTGGTCTCAAGGAGGGCAGCAAAGAAGCCACTTCTCTCCAGAAAAAACATCAGGGACAGACTGATATTCTGCAAAAGGTACAGGGAGTAGACTGCTGAGGACTGGGGTAAGTCATTTTCTCTGATGAATCCCCTTTTCGATTGTTTGGGACATCTGGAAAACAGCTTATTCGGAGAAGACGAGGTGAGCGCTACCACCAGTCTTGTCTCATGCCAACTGTAAAGCATCCTGAAACCATTCATGTGTGGGGTTGCTTCTCAGCCAAGGGAATCAGCTCTCTCACAGTCTTGCCTAAAAACACAGCCATGAATAAAGAATGGTACCAGAATGTCCTCTGAGAGCAACTTCTCCCAACCGTCCAAGAGCAGTTTGGCGATCAACAATGCCTTTTCCAGCATGATGGAGCACCTTGCCATAAAGCAAAGGTGATAACTAAATGGCTCAGGGAACAAAACATAGAAATTTTGGGTCCATGGCCTGGAAACTCCCCAGATCTTAATCCCATTGAAAACTTGTGGTCAATCATCAAGAGACGGGTGGACAAACAAAAACCTACAAATTCTGACAAAATGCAAGCATTGATTGTGCAAGAATGGACTGCTATCAGTCAGGATTTGGTCCAGAAGTTGATTGAGAGCATGCCAGGGAGAATTGCAGAGGTCCTGAAGAAGAAGGGTCAACACTGCAAATATTGACTTGCTGCATTAACTCATTCTAACTGTCAATATAAGCTTTTGTTACTCATAATATGATTGCAATTATATTTCTGTATGTGATAAAAACATCTGACAAACACACATAAAAACCAGAGGGCAGCAGATCATGTGAAAATATAATATTTGTGTCATTCTCAAAACTTTTGGCCATGACTGTATATTGAAAGTCAATGGAGGACGGATCCATTTACTACTGTGTCACACCGAACGGATCCATCCTCATTGACTTGCATTGGGGGTCATGACGGATCCGTCTTGGTGCAGATCCCCAGGACGGAGAGCAAACTGCAGCATGTTGCGGTTTGCTCTCCGGTCTGGAGACGCAAGTGAACTGAGCGGAATGCATTCAGGAGCATTCCATTCTCTTCAGTTCAGTTTTGTCCCCATTGACAATGAATGGGGGCAAAACTGAAGCGTTTTTTTTTTCTGGTATTGAGCCCCCATGACGGAACTCAATACCTGAAAAAGGCAACATTAGTGTGAAACTAGCCTAAGCAAAACGCTTGTTCATTGTGTGATCCTAATGTTTATGCAGGCATATACATTATCATTTTTGGGCAACAGATCTCTGTTTAGAATGCACAATCTGCTGCCCAAAAACAGCGCAGTTGTAGGAGGATGAGTGATCTCAATAGCGATCCCTTGTCTTCATGCTGTGAAGGAGATCTCTACATATAAATGCTGTACTTCACCTTCAGTAAATGAGCAGCCGACTGCTGGGAAGGAACGCTTCCTTCCCGACAATCGGCTTTAGCTCGGCCTGTTTAAACCCGCCTTAAAGGGGTTGTCCGAGTTATGAAAAAAAAAAAAAAAATAGCACTGTAAATCTGATGGGCAGAAATATATAACTAATCTAAGCAAGTTTTAGGCCCAACAAATCTATATTTTCTCATTTCCCTGGTTCTCTTCTGGCCTTTGTTTACATGCTATAACAACACTTCCTGCCCCTCCCCCCCTCTCCCCTCCTCTCTTCAAAGGGAGTGAATACAAGTGCTGAGTGACATGTCTGCTTGATGGGATACTCAGCAGCATGTTGTATGTATAGGACTACAAATCCTAGCTGTACAATCACACTGCTGATACAGTACACACAGGAACTTCCCCCTACCTTTTTTTGTGCAATACTCTGCAGAACTCCTCTGTCAGCTCATGTGCCCAGCATTTGTCTCCTCACTGCCTACAGTTACTGTAGTAAAGTCTTCAGCCCTGTGCTGGCTGAAGGGGTTAATGTTTTATCTGAAAAAATCCAGGAAGAAGGAGACACAGAGCAGCCGGCAGTTCAGCTAGTGTAGGGGGGCGTGGCCAGCACAATGACGTTTCGTGTACAGACTGTTATGTGCTTGTGTACGAACTTTAGCAGAGGAAAGCTGACATCACAGGTCATGTGACCCTGAGTGAAATCTGAGAAAGGAGCAGCTTTGGAAACACAAAGTGCAAAGACAACCCCTTTAAGTGTAACATAAACTTGATTTAAACAATAGGTCATAGGACAAGGCAGTTGTTTTCTAGGTTTTCTGGATGATTGTAAATAACTAGGATTCTTTTACACATTCATTTGAAGTTGGATTTGTCCTTTGAATATATATTTATATATTAAAATAAACAGTGGTATATGGCTGCAGCTTAATGCTGTCCATCTCTCAATAAAACGAAAAGCAAAATAATACCTGATACTTGAGACTAGGGATGAGCGAACTTTTGAAGTTCGGTTCGGTTCGCTTCGGCGAACTTTAGTGAAGTTCGGATTCGTACGAACCAAACCTAAAACGAACCTTGCTATAATGGCTGAATAATTGCTTCTACAATAATGGGAGTCAGATAGGGTATAGTTTCGTTTACTTGCAGTTGCTATTACAATGAAAAAAGTGGAAAAAATCCAAGTGACTTCAACAACGGCGATGCAAAATATACGCATATTTGAGAATTTACACTAATGCGTATGCTAATGCGAACATTCCCGCACAAATAACGAACATACAGTGTAGCGTTGTTAAAGGTACGCTACTTAACTGAATATGTACGCATTAGCGTACGCATACACTGCGTCTGCGAACATTCCTACTCAAGTAATGAACATACAGTCTAGCGTTGTCAAAGGTACGCTACTTAACTGAATATGTACGCATTAGCGTACATTCTCAATAAATATGCGTATATTTTGCGTCGCCGTTATTTTAACCAGATTCGTCACGAACTTTCTGAAAATTTGGTTCGATGACGAACCGAACTTTTGGGAAAGTTCGTAACGAATCTGGTTCGTTACGGTTCGGTTCGCTCATCCCTACTTGAGACCTTGGAAATGGTGATGTAAAATTGGGCAAATTTATGTTCCCTGTGGCTACCACTGTTTCCTCCTGGTGTGTGAACTCTTTTGCTGCTTATAAGGATTAGAGTGATTCTGAGGTAAGAAAGACAGAAGTCTTCTAAGTAAAACAGTTCATTAGAGTTGAGGTTGGGCTGTAACACACAGCATTATAAATCATTATAATGTGATGCAGTCCAGTTACAGGGGCAGCATTTTGGAAGGGGAACACTTCTGGCACACGTATGAAATGGGCCACTGCCTCTCCTGTTTATACGATACCTTGGGGTCTTTGTCCTGTTGTAAACTATATTTTTGTGTTTGTGTCAGTTCTAGAAATCTTCTTTGCCCTGCTCCAGCATAATAGGTTGCATTAGATCTTCAAACATGACTATATTTGTCACATTGCTAAAAAACAGCAATATTTATGTGTATCCAAACTGTGAGTGGCTACAATTCACCAAAGCTGTGAAAGTAATTGAAAAGCTAGTAATTAGCTACATATCGTATGTTTCACACCCTTGCCACTAGTTACTTCACTTATAATGTGATTAAAATTTTAGATTAATTATATTGTGCATACATTATGAAAAAAAAACCTGTTGCATGGTGAATACAAATTGTTTAACCCCCATATTTAATTGCAGTAGCTATTACAATAATGATCCTGTTTTCAATTACAGGCAATTTCCGTTGCTCTTTTTAATCCCTTCTGTGCCAAGGAGGCAACTTTGTATTCATCTCTACATGTCACTAGCTCTGTGGCTCTGTCTACTGTATTAAAAAATAACACATCTGATGTAAAATGTAAAAAAAAAAATCCATAATTGGTGATAGCAAGCAAGTATTGGCGCCAAGGTAATGCTATATTAAGTCACAGGGTGAGCTAGATTTCTGTATCTGTGACCCCTGTTATCATTAGAATGGCGAGCGGGTATCAGTAGGTACAGTACAGTGGCTGACTGGCAGATTGAAGACGTGTCAGCGTGCTGTACACTAGAGAGCGGCATGTTCTTCTTCTCGGTGATAGAAGCACACCGTTCTGTCTGATTGTCTTTGTTTGCACAGTACTTTATTAGTAATGCCTCATTGAATAACATTATTGTGCAGCTGTTTGCTCATTAAAATACAAGAGAAAGGAAGAGCTTGTTGAGCCCCGCAGCACTGTAGTCTTTGTTAAATACTGCAAGCTAAAGAAATGAAAGATTGGGCGATGCTATCATTCTTGTGTCAGCACATTGGTTTCTTATGATCTATGAATGCCATTTTCAAAGACAAATTACCAAATGCGAGTATTAGCACCGGATTCTTCAATTACATAAAAAACAAAGACTGGAAAAGAAATAGACCAATTCATGGAAATATAATTAACTTCTCTTCCACTTCATCCTTCAGTCTGGCTTCAGTAAAAGGCTATAAAATGGCAGCATTTAGTTTTACAGTCACGTATTAATCAAAAGGAAGACTATTTTATAATTGTATTATGCTCTGGGGAGCTCATTTAACTAGTTAGATGTAAGTTTAATATTGCTACATGTCAGTTCTGGTTGGAAATATACAGGTCGTGTAAGGTATCGGTATATATTAGGCACAGTGCATGCTTCGCATTCAACATTGATAAGTCTCTGTTTTTTCGTTTCTTTGTTCGCTGTTGGGTATACTGTGATCTGTGTCTTAAAACAGTTTTCCAGCAGGGAAAGTGCTGAGAGTGGGTTAAAAAAAATAAAAGAAGTGATACTAACCTCACCAATCCCCTGCTGCTCCAATTGTGAAGCGTACCCTATGGTTTTTACTTCCTGGTCACATGTCAACTCACAGGAAATGGCCATAAATGCCTGCTCTCCCGATCTCTGACCACAACGATGACCCACCTCAGCCTTTTCTGTATGTTCAGATAGGACTAGGAAGTAGAAATCATAAGGGACCTACTAAGTGTTGGAATGGAAGTGACAAAAGGGAATTAGGGAGCATCACTTTTTTTTGAAAAAATTTTAAACTCACACTGAACCCTTTGCAATTTTTTTATTGACATAGGCTAGTTTTCTAATATATAGAATGAAGTATTAAATTTACACCCACTGAGCTTGTTAAATCCTCAAAGCAGCTGCAATCTACATACATGTATTTCTGTATAAAGCCCCATTCACACCACCACATTTGTTATCCACATCCAATCTGCATTTTTTGCAAAATGCACACTCACTCCATTTTGTGCACAAGGATAGGCATTGTTACAATGGGTCTCCCCCCAAAAAAAACAAATGACGACACATGGACCTCATCTGTATTTTTTTTCTGCGGGCTGCAAAATACATACGTTCATGTGAACGCACTCTTAATCTTGATTTCAGCTGTCACACAGCCTTGTCTGTCTACAGCTGAAAGTTGTCGCATCATTTGACCCGCCCAGCAGGGATCTAACACAATTGCGTGGTTTGTGTAATGGTAAAAACTGCCACTGTGTATTGCCCCAATGAATGTGAAATTAAAGGGGTTTTCTGAGATTTTTATACTGATGACCTATCCTCTGGTATTGGTATCTGGGGCCTTCTCTCTGCTTTTCCTATGCCAAGCGATGACGTGTCACATGGCCTAGGAAAAGCATAGAGAAGTGAATGGGGCTGAGAGCAATACCAAGCACAGCCACTATACAGTGTACAGCACTGTGCTTGGTAAGCTGCAAAAAGTCACTGCTGTCTTCTCAAAACAGCTGATTGGTGGAGGTCCCGGGTGTGGGACCCCATTGATCAGATACTAATCACCTATCCTGAGTTAAAATGGTATGCGTTACAATTTTGGTGTACTCAGAAAGTTGTTGATGTGAATATTCAGTGTTAAGTATTTAGAAGAACACAAACTCATGAATATCAAAGTATAACTGTACATTGAGCAGGCCATTACTAGACACATTTTGTATAATGTGTGTGACCTTCATCATCTAGTTGTTTCTACATCTGTCTAAATGGCTATAAAATCAATGTCACGTCTTCCTCCAATGCTGGTCTACAAATAATATCAATTACAATCACTTAGAGAAAGTTGTATTCTGCAGATAATAGAAACTAGGGGGAGATTCATCAAAACTGGTGGAAAGGAAAACTGACTTAGTTGTCCATAGCAACCAATCAGATTCCAATCAGATTTGTTATGTTGCAATCTTTGTTAAAAAATCAAGTTTTTCCCCATCATTCTGCACTCATTACCCCATAATGGCAAAGTGAAATGTGAATGTTCCAAAGCTAATTTGTTCCAAAGCTAATTTATTGAAAAGTAAAACTAAAATCTTGCATTAATATAAGTATTCAGATCCTTTACTCAGGACAGTTGTAGCACCCTTGGTAGCGATTACAGCCTCCAATTTTCTTGGGTATGATGCCATAAGATTTACACACCTGGATCCTCTCAAATTGAGTTGGATTGATGGGGACCATCGATGGACAGCCATTTTCAAGTCTCTCCTGAGATTTTTGATTTGGTTCAAGTCAGGGCTCTGGCTGGGTCATCCAAGGACAATCACAGAGTTTTACCTGAAGGTTGATTCACCTTAGTAGGTAATCGGGCCGGTGTAAAGGTGCAGCAGATTAAACTGTCATTCGTGCAGGCACCTAAATTAACGTTTCTAGGTAGCAGATTGTGCTGTCTAAATAGAGTTCTGCTGCCCAGAAACAATGCAGCTATATGAGGATGAGGGATTGCAATAGTGTTCTCCTGTCCTCATACTGTGGAGGTGATCACTGCATGTAAATGCAGCGCTTCACCTCCACTGAACGAGCAGCCGACTGTCGGGAAGGAAGCTTTCCTCCTGTGTTGTCTTGGCTGTGCGCATAGGATCATTGTCTTGTTGGAAAGTAAACCTTTGGCCCAGTCGGTGGCAGAGATCAGAACTCCGAGTCAGGTTCAAATCTCCAATCTCCCTGTCCCAGCTGCTGAAAAACACCTACAGCATGATGTTGCCACCACTATTATGCTTTACTGTAGGGATGGTATTGGGCAGGTGATGAGCAGTGCCTGCTTTCCGCCAAACAGTACACTAAGACCTATATTACACCAACAGATTTTTTGACTAATCATTGGTCAGATGGCCTGTTACACACACAGATCGTTTGTTATACACAGGATCTTTTCACTCTTATTATGGGGTATTTTGTGCACAATGATAGAGGAAAACATTATTATTATTATTATTATTATTTTTAATTTTCGCACATGGCTGCAACATGACAAAATGTGAAAAAAGTGAAAGGGTCTGAAGACTTTTCGAGCACATGGTATAAACAACTGTGCATTTAGTGGCATTGGAGAGATGGTTATAGTAGGTTGTAGGCTTGTCCTAAGATGGTCCCCAACATCTATAGTCACATAGTAAATCTCATGCATGTTTTTGTTCATAACTACACTTTACCTTTTTCACCTGAATTCTGAATTGATAGAATTCCAGTCATTCCATAATTTTATGAAAGTATGAGAATCATGAGGATCAAATTACAGAAATCTTAAGTACTGGTTTATTCATAATCGAGAGAAAGGTTTATTCATACCAGCCATAAAAGTGTTAAAATCTCTAATATTATTGACTATACTGAAATTGACTGAGCTCTGCTTCGAGTTTGACCTGTCTGGCTTTTTTGCCTGTCTGTAGCCATTGATATTTATTTTACAAGAAGCTCCAAAGATGTTTCACTTATTTTGTGAATATGCCAACTGAGACTGACTTTAGAGGAGTATTCTACTCCAGTTTCACTTGTACAACAAATTATATATATCTATATATATCTCCCCACTCACAGCATGCCAGCTTCGGTTTTAATGTAAGGTATTTGCTTCCCACATTTGGTCACCAAAATGTCATAGTAAAATCGCTGCATAACCACAATTTGCACATCACATCAGTATCTACCTATAAAGAAAAAAAAGTTACACAACAATCGCAAGCATTCAGATCATGTTGACCATTGCAAGTTCCTCCAGTTGTACGCTGCCCTAACTCCTAAGGTTAGTTTCACATCTGTGGCTTACCTCTCTGACAAGCTGTTCCGGCATAGAATAGCCTGCTAGACTTCTCTGGATCTGGCATTGTGGTATTGCAATTCACGGCAGGGTGAGCCGGATGTTCAGGAATGTCAGGATTCCTTGGCATTTGCTGCATCTGTTCAAATACAAGCATTTATCAAAACAGCTAGGGCAGTGGTTATCAACCTTTTCATGCCAAGTACACTCTAGTGACAAGACATTCGAGCAGAGTACCCCTAAGGAAGTGAACGGTGATAAATGTTAGCCAAATAATGCTACTCTTAAAGGGAACCTGTCAGCTCTAAAACACCCTCCAAACTAGAGTAAGAGATGTATAGTGTAAGTGATGCTGAATCCGAATATGTAGGTTTTATCTTCATACTCACTTTCATTCCGACGCAGTGCTCCCACTAACCTGCTGTAAAATGCACTCAGTGGACTCCAATGCTCACTCACATAATGGAGAGGACTCAAAGAAGAGTCCAGTGAGTGCATTTTACTGCAGGTTTGTGGGAGCACAGCGTCGGAATGGAAGTGAGTATGAAGATAAAACTTACATATTCGGATTCAGCACCACTTACACTATACATCTCTTACTCTAGTTCAGGGGGTGTTTCGGAGATGACAGGTTCCCTTTAAACTACTGTCATAAACTCTGTTCTAAGCCTCTTTCAGCAGTTCCTTCAGGTTTGATAGAAAGAATAGTGCAGCATGCAAAACTAATCTTCCTCTCATAATGGCAGAAGAGGCATTAGGACACATGATGGGTGACTATTACTATTTAAATTACATTCAGCAAAGCCAAACATACAGGAGAACACAGCATCACATACCTCTTACATCCAATGACATCTCCTCTGATATAAACATTCTCTTTGCACATCTTCTCCATTTAGACCAAACCAACATGATGACTTCTTTCAGCCATGTCTCATCTGCAGAGTTTGACAAACAGACATTTTAGGTTTCTACTTTATCTTCATCCCTGCCTTCTAAACACCCCATCCTGCCACCCTCAGTACTGTGCTCCTCAATACTATACTGCAGAAACAGATTGTCCTTGAAAATACTAGTATCACACTGATAGAGCCACCTTCAATAATTATTTCCACACAGTACCTCAAAAATAATTGTCCAGCAAATAGTGTCCCTGACACTAATTAGTGCCAGGGTGCCACCCATAGTAAAAGTGCACCTAAAGGTCCCACCAATTGTAATTATTATCAGTCAGAGTGCCCTTAAAGTAATAGTGCTCCAGCAGTGCCCCGAATGGTAATAATGTTCTCCATAGTTTCCAGTAGTAGTAGAGCCCATTTACCTTGCCTGAACTATCCAACTATTACAGTTATATTCACTTTGCCTGAACCGCATAATAGGAGGTGCAGACAAAGTGAAAATAGCTGCTGAAGTGGTGGGCTCGTGGATGCATAAAAGAGTGAGGACGGATTCAACTTTTTAAGCCTGCCCTCCATAAAAGCTCATGTGCTTCGTTCCCTAGCATCCAGCAAGTGAGAGCAGTAAATGAGCGTTTCTTTCCTTGAATTATTGTTTCAGGGCGTGCCATGCCTTGAGAAATTCTTTGCTAGGGCAATAAAGAATGTAACCCAGTGTTTTGCTAAGGGGATCTTTCACTATAGCTGCTGAGTTCCCCCTAGTGGTGACTGTGGGCGTACAGAATTATATTTTTAAAATCTATACAGGGAATTTGGTGCTCTATATGAAAAAACAAAGTACAAACCCATATAAAGATACGTTAGGGTAGGTAATCAGTACAGGAATTTATATAAAATGATGTTCGGTAATGAATTACTACCAGTAATATACTTGCATTAAAAATTCTGTATTCAATGTACTTTTTCTGATACATATTTTGTACTTCTTTTTCCATAACCTGTTTCTATCTCTAGTCCTTGACCAATCATTCAGCTCCCGCTGGGCTGTTCATTTTCCATAAGCTGGATACTGGGCTCAGCTGTACAATATCTTGCTGTGTTTACATTAACTATATCTACAAACCAGTTTTTATTGGAGAAAATTGTTTTACAAATGTTCTTCCACGGAAGCATAGAAGAGGGAGAAAGAAAGGTTTTCTACTGTGGACAAATCAATTTCTTCATTTTGTTTTGCAGTATATTAATATTTAAGCACATGTAGAATTCCTTAGCATCCTTGTTAGGAACATTGAGGCAGATTTGCTAATTCTTTCTAATATTTAGACAGTGTAAATACAGATTTGACAGTCTAAAGATTTATCACACTGGCTGATTGATAAATTTGGTGCATGTTTATACTGTCTAGTCTAAGTTTATACCACCTATTAGGCCAGTGTCAGATGTGTGTTCACTGCATGAAAAATAACTAGCTTGGAAGCATGAATTCCCATAGTGAACTCTGCTCCGTTGACCAGACCGCACAGCATTAGGGCTCATGCACAGTACCGAATGTATTTTGCGGTACGCAAAAAATACGTATGACGTCCGTTTGCATTCAGTATTTTGTGGAACTGAACAGCCAAACAGTCCTATCCCTGTCCATAATGCAGACAATAATAGGACGTTCTATTTTTTTTGCGGAACGGAGATACGGACATACGGAAACGGAATGCACACAGAGTAATTTCCGTTTTTTTGCGGACCCATTAAAATGAATGGTTCTACATACGGTCCGCAAAAAAACCCGGAACGGACGCGGAAAGAAAATACGTTCATGTGCCCTTATAATGATTTAGAATGATATCTCACATAATGTCGTCAGCACAGATCATTACATTTGAGGCAGGCAGAAACATACAATATTAAAAATCATGATAATGCTGTGTGGTCCAGTCAAAAGAGCAGAATTCACTTTGGAAATTCATGCTCCCAGATGCAGTGTGTTTCATGCAGTGAACACGCTCGCCTAAAACTTGCCTTAGGGTACTGCCACATGTTCAGGCTTTTTGATGCAGATTTTGAAGCCAAAATCAGGAGTGGATCATAACAGGAGAGAAAGTATTATGGACAGGGGCGGATTGGCCATAGACCTTACAGGGAAATTTCCCAGTGGGCCGATGCCCAGGGGGCCACCTGGGCCCTCCTCAAGGCTGGCCAGTGGAAGTTTTGGTGATGTATTTTGTGCTGCTGGTAGTATTCTGTGATGGACTGTGGTATAATGGCTCTGTTGGGTGGTATAATGTGCCACAATATTGTATTGCTGGCTCTGCCTTCCATCAATTTGGACTACAAAACGGGGCCACTTTTAGTATTTTTTCCAGGGCCACTTTAAGTTCCCAGTCCGCCCCTGATTATGGACGGTTATAACCTCTCCACTTTTTTCTAGTCACTCTTGGTTTTGGCTTAAAAAAATGCATTAAAAAATCTGAGCGTGTGGCAGTGCCTTGATTTTGTGTAGCACTTTTGAGTGTCAGCTACAGTCATAAAACATACAAGGCAAATTCTTGCTTTAGCCTACAGCTGTATTTCAATAGTTAAAATCAATTAGCTGCAAGTCTAGGTGAAGCCCTAATCTGATGATACTTTTGGGGATGAGAGTTTGTAGAAACACTTCTTCCCTATAATTGGCCTGTGCAAAAGGCGTCGGCGATCACTGGATGAACGAGCAAGCACTTGTTCATCGGGAGATTGTGTCTTCCGGTGGGGACATAAAGTCATTGTTTCTGTGAAGCAGATTGTCCTGTGTAAACAGGGATCTGCTGTCTAGAAATTATCATTTTATATGGGAACATGCAATCATGGAATTGATCGTTTGTCCCGATACAGTGATGATTTTATATTGCAGTGTACTAAACAGAACAAAAATAACCTCTTCAGGCCATTTTTCACCTTCTTTGACAGAGCCTATTTTTGCTAATCTGACATGTGTCACTTTATTTGGTAATAACTTTGGAATGCTTTTACTTATCCAAGCGATTAGGAGATTTGTTTTCTCATGACACAATGTACTTTATGTTAAAGGTAAATTTACATTTTACCTTTATTTATTAAAAAAAATCTATTATTTAAGGAAAAATTTGCTATTTTCTAAATTTAAATTTCTGTGCCTTTAAGGTGGATAGTGATAATAAGGTAGTTACTATGAGGTATTTATTAACAGTCACCATCTACTTTATGTTATTTTGTGAATGTCATTTTATTCTTTTAGGACGTTATAAGGCTTAGATTTTTAGAAGCAAATTTTTTAATTTTTAAGGAAATTTCCAAAATCCACTTTTGTAAGGACCAATTGAATTTTGAAGTGGAGGCAACATTTCCAAAATTTAATTTTTTTTTGAGGATTTTACATTTTAATACATTTTTCCCATTAGGCAGAAAGGGTAAACAGCCAAACAAAACTCAAAATGTATTACCTTGATTCTGCAGTTTACAGAAACCCCCAACGTGTAGTCATAAACTGCTGTATGGGTACAGGGCAGGGCTAAGAAGGAAAAGACCGCCATATACTTTTTTGGAGGGCAGATTTTGCTGGAATGGTTTTTGGGTGCCATGTTATACTGTATTTGAAGGCACACTAAGGTGCCACCACAAAAAAGGGACCCCATTATGGAAACTACACCCCTCATGGAATTTATTGAGTAATGACTACTTTGACCCTGCAAACTTTTAATAGAATTTAGAAACACTTGGGTGTTTTAACAATGGGAAACAGGAGAAAAAGCACCACAAATTTTGTTAAGCTTTTTCTACTGAACATGGCACACTCCATACGTAGTTGTAACCTGCTCATTTGGCAACGTGGCAGGGATGAGAAGAGAAGGCGCCCCATATGGTTTTTGGAGGGCAGATTTTGGTGGGATGGTTTACAGGTGCCATGTTGCTGTCGATCAGCCTCTGGACACCACTACAGCTATTTTCTGACAACCATACATTTTAATTTTCTCTCAATGGAGCTTTATCATTGGTTCTATTATGGGATGTATAGACTTTTTAATCACTCTTTATTTAACTTTTTGAGAAGCAGAATAAAAATAAGGCAGCAATTCTGCCATTGCATTATGGGATTTGTTATTGGGGCGAACACTGTGTTGGAAAAATGACACATCATTTTTATTGTGCTGGTCAGTACAATTACAGATACCAATTATATATATATATATATATATATATATATATATATATATATATATAACGTTTACCACCTTTTGAAAAAAAAATCCTGTTTTTGTATTACCATTCTCTGACAGCCGTATTTCTTTTTATTTTTCTGCCGATCATCTGGTGGGAGGGCACAATTTTTTGCAGGATGACGATGTTTTCAATGATATAGTTTTGGAGTACATAGTACTTTTTGACCGCTCGCTATTATGCTTTTTGTAAGGCAAGGTGACAAAAGATGTCTGTATTGCAATGCATTGACTGTTAGTGTATTACCAGTGTAATACACTGACAGCCTGCCTGTGAGAACCAGCATAGGGGATCCTGTTGCAGTCAAGCCCTGATGCCTGTGGGAGGCATCGGGCTGCCTTCCCAGCCTCACCGCGGGGACCCAATGGGGATGGGGAGAGAGCCCCCTCCCTCCACACAACCCATACATGCCGCCGTCAGTGCTGATCACGGCATACAATGTGTTAAACTGTTGACATTGGTGTATTCACTGATGTTGGCGTACACAGCAGGGGCTTGGCTGTCATGAACAGCCAGACCCCTGCCGCTGATCAGATGGGCGCAGCACCTGTACCTGCCCAATCAGCGCGCCATACCTGTGGGGTGGCTGTCGGGTAGTCACTTCCCGCTATGCCGTACATGTACGGTGGATGTCGGGAAGGGGTTAAAAAATACTATGAAAATTCTGGAAAACTCTGTATGGTACAGGCATTAAAGGGAATCTGTCTCCACCTTCAAATAAATCAAGCTGACATGTTAGATGTGCGCTTGTCAGCAGGATCTAATGCTCTTGGTTCCATCGACACATGCCCCCAATTTGGAGAAATAAGTCTTTCAATTTTAAGCAAGTTGGGGATCTGTATCGAGATGGGTCCAAGACCATAAGATTCTGCTGACAAGTACACATGTATCATGTCAGCTTGATTTATTTCAAGGTGTATGGTGACAGATTCCCTTCAAAGTTATTCAGTGCAAAGGAAGCCTAACATGTTTTTAGTGCAATGGTATGTAGCAGTCAGCAATTATTTTATAAATGTACTAGTCTGCAACTTCTATTGATAAGGTCCAGTTGCTTCTTTTTTAAAGCATCCTAATATTGGCTTAATCAAATTCTCGTAAGTGATTTTTCTACTTCTGTTCCAAGAATTTCAATGCAAGCTGCTTGGCTGCTCCTTCTATTGTGTAACGATACACGTTATTGTATAATTAATACGCTGTTCTTATTGCCAAGTAGAATGAATGCCAGTTTAAATCCATTGCAGTATAATATAATTATAAATGGCTGGGTTGTAACACTTGGATTATTTTTTTTCTTTTTATAATTTATAGTTAATCTAAATTAAGTTATTTAGAATTTTTTTTACAAAGGGGTCTGGAGAATAATTTATTCACGGTCCAATAATGTCAACTCTCTTTTTCTACCATAGAAATGTAAAATCGTATCTGCTTAGATGCGCTGTACGTTTATATAAGCATGTTAAAGGGTAACTAAACTTTTATAAAATGAAGCACTGCTGCTCTTAGCACTGAGCTTCTTCACTTCTGATTGGCAGTCCAAATGTGTGGTTTAAGGACCCATAAAAAGTATATGGGGTCTGTACTCCATGCACTTGGCTGTCAAAGGAAAGCCGAGCACAGCCGATGAAAGCTGATACACAGCACTCTACTTCATAAAAGTTGTGTCACCCTTTAACGTCATGGATTGGTTATATTTTTACTTAATATTCCAAAATCAATTTTTAAGGTGAAGAAGTGGAGTGAATCTCATCTGCATGCGTATTTTGAGTGGCATCCCAGTGGGTCATACAGAGAGGGCTTGAGTAGGGGACTCTCCATATGCTTATATGCCCAAAAGAGCACATGGACAGTTTAACATGGGTCATCCTTGACATATTTACAGGCGTTATATTAATGACGTTGTCCAGCAAGATAACATTTTTAGCTCAATGGTGTAAAAAAAAAATGCTTTACCTCACTGGCCCCCTGACTCTGCCATTCTGATTCTTACTGGATCACTGCTGGTCTCTCCTTTCTGTTTTGGCCTCAACGCAAAAAAACGCAGAAAATGGCAAGTAATACCCACTTAACCAATTACTGATAAGGTGGTTCACTGCTATTGCTAGTGATTGGCCCGAGCTGGTATCACCTGTGTGATGAGCCCAGATTAGAAAGTGGAGATGAGCTGGGACCTGCGAAACATTGGAATGGCAATCAGTGAGATCAGTAATGCTTCTTTTTAATTTTTACACAATTATGCTCCTTATCTTGGATCACATGTAGATATGTTAATGCTTTGTGTTTCTTGTAGATTAACCTGGTATTTTATATTGCCTAAAATACCAAGCACAGCTGCTATTCAATGTATGGCACCATGCTTGGTTTGCTGTGAGAATTCCACAATGCCCACAGGAGGACTGTGGACTTTCCAAGGAGATAATTGCCGGGGGTTCTGGGTGTCAGATGCCCAATGTTCAGATATTGAACGGTCAGATATTGAACTCCTGGAAAGCCTCTTTAGCTTTACTTATAATTTTCTATATTTCATAAGGTATTCTCCCTCTTCTTCTCTTGTCTGTCTGGTCACATGACAATCCATCACCAGCCATCGTATGGACAGGAGCTCTGTGTGGACAGCACAAAAAGACTTTGTAAACATGAATCATACCTTATGAAATATAGAAAATGGTGCAGAATATCATCAAAGGCTATATTAGTAAGTACCATATAATCATCATACAAACATTGGTAAATAATAACCAGAAAGTGGCCAACCCCTTTAACTGAAATGAGCACCTCTAAGTCTTTGCCATGAATAGTAGGTGATATTTCGCTATAAATTCTTTACATCCTGGACCAGAATGGAGTTATAATACACAATGCTAAGTCAGACCTCCTAGACTGAAGCTACACTATTATTGATCACAAAACTTTTAATGTAAAGCCGTATTATACATAGAACTTATGTAGGCTGATCAAATATCAAGAATAAAGCGTTCCACAGCTGCTGCCATGAAACCTCTCTCTCATTTGTTCTCTCTTATGTATTTGAGTCTTGCAGAATCATTTGCATCGAAACAGTTTGATGATTAATGGCTGTTTATATTTGCATCTAAATGGAAAAGTTCTCTTTTCACTGATTAACATAGAAATGTGTTCAGGGGATAAAACGGCAGTAATTAGCCATTTGGCGCTTTGAACATTTTCATGGCATTTGTTGTGCTGTTAAATTTGTGATTTTAACTTATTTTTGTTTTGAATCTACCAAGCTGATTTCATTAAGGTGCTAAAATACTGTAAAGGATCCCTGACAATGTGTAATGCAGCTAATGAAATAATTACAGTTACCTTACCCATGCATCATTTACATGTGTATTACAGATTGGCATTATACCCAGTCGTCATTAATATGTTGGTTTGCATATTTTACAAGCTGATAGTGCCATTTGTCTTCTTGATCTCTCCATAAAGGGGTTTAGTATGCGAACAATAAAAAAACAATAACGTTAAAAAGCAAATTTTAGTAACCCAGAGTAGAACTGTCATACAACAGCTGAGGAAGATTTCTCCTTGAATTGCCCTTGTCTATCAGCATTTTGGGGGTCATTGTGCTACTTGAAGGCCATGCTCTCTCCTTTGTTATATGCATGGAAAAGTCTTACTTAAAAAAAAAAAAAAAGTAAGAAGCAATGAAGTTAAGCATGATTAAAATGACACTTAGGCCCCATTCACACGACCGTATATTTGTGGCCATTTTTGCGGATAGATACGGCCCCATTCATACGGTTGTGTGAATGGGGCCTAAACCAAATTTAAGAGAATTTGTAGTAATTTTCTCACCACTGAGTGACATAGTGTAACACTTCCTAAACTATATTGCAACATTATTTATCTTGTTTACCTTACTAGAGACAAATGTCCAATATTTAACAGTAGCACATATTGGTGGCCAGCACCATGTAAAATAGTGGTCATTATTCCAGTTTAGAGATAAGTGAACTTCCTAAAATTCATTTTTTGTCCAAGTTTGTTGAAGTTTTTAAAAAATTGAATTTGTGTCCTAATAGATTTTACAGAAATCAAATATGCTCCAATTGGCCTGAAAATTGGTATATGACACTCTGAAGTCTCATGGGAAAAGATTGTTATATCTTTTTGTATGGTAAGCATGGCTATCCAATAGTCATCAGATTGCTTGATGGTAAGGATAAACCTGGCATTACATCAGCAAGCAAGCATACAGCATGCCCCAAGACCCATGATAGTCAGTGTCATCCTCATCATCTGCCTCATCTTTGTGCACAAGAGGCTCCTCTTCATCCTGCTCCTCCTCCTATGTTAGCTCCTCATCCCCCATTTCTCCATAGGATTTTATCCATGTAGGTCACCAACAGCTGCAGGGCAGCCAGTAAGCATACAGCGTGCCCCAGGACCCAGTTTTTTCTAGCTCCACCTCTCACTGAGATGATTAGTGTAATAGGGAATATTAATTATTGGTATTTTGGGCTGTACCAATAATTAATATTCATAAATAGGCTAAACCCGCTTTCGCTAGTTCCGCCTATTTATACCTACGTAATTACCTATTGCCTTACACATGACCTAAAAGGGACTCAAAGTACAAGTTACAACAATAACACTGCACATTGTATTATAAATAATAACAATATTTATTATTTATTAATAATACAGTACAACACTAATACCGACCCTAGCTACACTACACAATCCCGTATACGTCCACCCACACAGCTAACTAAATGTTACACACACTCACACAGAAACTCAAATCATAGATTGAAGCCCACCCTTACCTACACTAATCTGTCCCTGGACAGAAAAGGGTTAAATCACAATATACAGAGCAGTAGGGGGTTTGATATATATCAAGAGGGAATTTGGGGAGTATGGCAAGGAAAGGGTTAACTTGGTGGTATAGTGACTGGGATTATATAAGGGGTATGGATTAGGGGTTAGATATTGCAGGAATTGGTGGTTCAGGGGTACAGTAAGGGTTAATGGATAGAGGTAGGGTTGCAGGGGTTAATGCAGGGAAGGTGATGTAGGGGTTAATAATGAGGATAGTGGCAGGGGTTAATTCAAGGGATCCAGGGGTTTGCAGGGCTGTGGTAGGGTATCCAGGGGTTTGCAGGGCTGTGGTAGGGTACTACAGGGGTTATTGCAGGGCAGGGGGTTAATGGCAGGGCAGGGCAGGAATTGTTGGTGGTATAGGGCAGGGGTAAAGAAGGGGTTAAAATCATTGGTGGTTCAGGGGAGAATGAAGGGGTTAAAATAATTGGTGGTTCAGGGGGTACTCAGCCTTCCAGGGACGTTCATTGTCCAGGAGTTGCTCATTGTCCAGGGGGAGATCCTCGCTTGGGGGAGGCACGGCTCAACCTGAAGAGCGCAGTGCGATCGGGTTATTTAAACCCGGTCGCGCTCGCTCCCGTGCTCCCGCGCTGCCGGCGAGCGAGCGATCAAAGAGATGCCGGCGATCTCTTTGATCCTCCGCCTGGGGAGCGCTTTGCATCTCTGGCGCTTGTAATTACAGCGCCGGAGGTGCGCGCCTTACAGAGGCAGGAAAACCTTTTGTTTCCCTGTCCTGTTAATTGCCCCCAGCAGCGCTGAGGGAAATTAACAGAAGGGACAGAAGATCATATCGCTTTTCTGTCCCTTTGAAGTACCTGGGACTGGACTAATTAGTCCAATCCCATGTCTCCAGCTATCCCCAGCAGATGTGCCATTGTCCATCTGCTGGGGGCTATGGAGGGGGGGGCACCCTGGTTGATACATGTATATAGATACATGTACATAACTGGGGATCATGTACATGAATCTATATACTTCTGGGGTATATAAGGGGCATATTAAGTGGTCATTATGTAAAGGGGGCATAAACAGGGGACATTATATAAAGGGGGCAATTTGTGTATATATGTATACACTCTGTGGGGCCACATGTGGGGCCCATACATGTGCACATGGGGCCATGTAAAAGGGGCCCCATATATACACCCACATGTGCATACACATGTATGTATATAAAAGGGGAAGGCCCCACATATCTATATGTATATATATGCATGCACACACTTCCTTTAGTCATTATAGTTAGTGTTATCCTCATCATCAGCCTCATCTTTCTGCACAAGTGGCTCCTCCTCATTCTGCTCCTCCTCCAGTGTTAGCTCCTCATCCTCCATTTCTCAATAGGATTTTATCCATGTGGGTAACCAACAGCTGCAGGGAAGCCAGCAAGATTTGGGAGCTGTTCTTCTACCATCACTTATTGTACAGTTAGGTCCATAAATATTTGGACACTGACACAACATATTAAAGTTATAGTTATATAATGGACATGGACATAAAGTCAAGACTTTTAGCTTTCATTTGAGGGTATCTACATTAAAATTGGATGAAGGTTTTAGGAGTTTCAGCTCCTTTACATGTGGCACCCTGTTTTTAAAGGGACCAAAAGTAATTGGACAATTGACTAAAAAGCTGTTTCATTGGCAGGTGTGGGTAATTCCTTCATTATTTCATTCGCAGTTAAGCACATAAAAGGCCTGGAGTTGATTTGAGGTGTGGTGCTTGCATTTTGAAGATTTTGCTGACAAGTAAAAATGCGGTCAAAGGAGCTCTCCATGCAGGTGAAACAAGCCATCCTTCATCTGCGAAAACAGAAAAAAACCCACCCAAGAAATTGGAGTGGCAAAATTTACAGTTTGGTACATCCTGAGAAAGAAAGAAAGCACCGGTGACCTCAAAAATGCAAAAAGACCTGGACACCCACGGAAGACAACAGTGGTGGATGATCACAGAATAATTACCATAGTGAAGAGAAACCCCTTCACAACAGCCAACCAAGTGATCAACACTCTCCAGGATATAGGTGTATCAATATCCAAATCTACCATAAAGAGAAGACTGCATTAAATTAAATACAGAGAGTTCACTGCACGGTGCAAACCACTCATAAGACTCAAGAATAAGAAGGCTAGATTGGACTTTGCTTAAAAAAAAACATTTTACATTCTTTGGACAGATGAAACCAAGATCACCCTCTACCAGAATGATGGAAAGAAAAAAGTATGGCGAAGGCATGGTAAAGCTCATGATCCAAAGTATACCACATCATCTGTAAAACACGACGAGTCAGTGTGATGGCTTGGGCATGCATGGTTGCCAGTGGCACTGGGTCCCTAGTGTTTATTGATGATGTGACACAGGACAGAAGCAGCCAGATGAATTCTGGGGTTTTCAGAGACATACTGTGTGCTCAAATCCCGCCAAACTGATTGGTCGGCATTTCATAATTCAGATGGAAAATTACCCTAAACATAAAGCCAAAGCAACCCAGGAGTTTATTAAAGCAAAGAAGTGGAATATTCTTGAATGGCCAAGTCAGTCACCTGATGTGAACCCAACAGAGCATACATTTCACTTGTTAAAGACTAAACTTCAGACAGAAAGGCCCACAAACAAACAGCAATTGCAGTAAAGGCCTGGCAGAGCACTAAAAAGGAGGAAACATAGCGTCTGGTGATGTCCATGAGTTCAAGACTTCAGGCAGTCATTGCCAACAAAGGGTATTCAACCAAGTATTAGAAATTAACGTTTTATTTACAATTATTTGATTTGTCCAATTACTTTTGAGCCCCTGAAATGGAGGAATTGAGTTTAAAAAATGCTTTAGTTTCTCATATTTTTATGGAATCATTTTGTTCAACCCACTGAATTATAGCTGAAAGTCTGAACTTCATCTGCATCTGAATTGTTTTGTTCAAAATCCATAATGGTAATCTACAGAACAAAAATTAGAAAAATGTCTCTGTCCAAATATATATGGACCTAACTGTATGAGCGGGAGCATCTGCTTTAAGATACATATCAGACAAATGACATTGTTGATGCCATAGTTGTCCCTGGTGAAATATCTGGTGGCCTCTTTGAAGGACCTGAGTACACAACTGCCTGATCTCAAAGCAAATGCTCCCTGCTTAGGTGGTCTGGTGCATGACAAAATCATTCACCACTTTACACTGCTCATAGATATTCTACCATATGCAAGGTATAATTCCAGCAAGTTGGAATGTTGCAGATCAAGTATTGCAGTAGCAGACTGTTCCGTCGCTGCAAGTCCATGAGGTAGTTCCTTGCCACATAAGGATGACAAAAATATGAGGACAGTCTCCTGGACATGTGGAGCATGTGTTATAACTTCCAAATGCAGCATATCCACTATGTGACTGTCAATGTCACTGACCACCTTGCCTAGTTGGAGTTGGCAGGGAAATAGCCAGGTGGATGTTTGCTGCTTCATGCACTTTAGCAACTGATCAGCTGTTTGGCCACTCACACCCAGGTTCATTAGTTCTAACACAGCATGACAACGCTTTAATTTACACATATGATAGGAGGAAGGGGGAGCAATACAATGCCTTACTTCTGTTGGGTATGGGAGAATGTCCATGGAGGAGGCGGATAAACACCTGGTTTAGGAACCAGACCAATGCAAATGTGGAGGTTTCAATAGGGTCTGGCCTTGTTGATGTGGTGGTGTGTCACCTGTGCTGCGAAAAACATTGACCCAGTGTTATATACTTACCTGTCTAGGCTCCAGCAGTGTGATTCTCAGCCTCAGCACGGCTGCGCCAGGAGAGACGTCCTGCTGAGCCACGCCCCCTGGGGATGTGACAGCATCCTGGTTCCCTTTTCCTGCACTTATTGGATTGCTTGTTTTTCTGACCCTGGTTTGCCATCTGACCACTCTGTATCTCATTTGGTACTGAGTTGTCCGTATGGTTCTGATATCAGCTTGTCTTCTGACCACTCTCTGTCTCTCATTTGGTACTTGCATAGCTTGTCTGGTTCTGACCCATTTATGTACGACTCTGATATTGTGTTTGTCTTTGTATGTCTTTGCACATAAATGGCATAGGGACTGTCAATCAGTTGCGGTCTAGCTATCTAGGGCTTGTACTGCAAGTAGGTACGGAAAGGGCTGGCTTCTAGCCTTAGGGCTCAATGTCCTTGTTTGTCCCTACCTACAGTACAGACGTAACAGCCAGTGGGCCGTGAAAGATGTACTGTCCCTACCTGTAACAACTACCCCAGGTGTCCACAATGGCATGCACCTTGCCGCACAGAGACAATTGCTAGGAGCGGCCTATGTTCTCCACCACATTTAAATTCAAGTCAATGATGGCTTTTTTGGAGAAATAATGGTGGTTATCTTCCAGTGAGGGTGAGTGCATGCCATCAGTTCCATAAAGACCTGGCCTAGGTTTGGCACATATTGAGCCTGCGCCCACAGCATTAGCAGCATCACCAGCTCACAAGCTGACAAAAATATAGACAGATCTGGCCCTGGCAATTTTCAGGGAGATTCTGGCCATACATTGCCTTTACATTTTATTGCCGCTACCACCCTCCACTTCTCATGTGACCTCCTCCTTAGTACCCCAATCTGGCTTCCAGTTCCTGTCCCACACACAATTATCGTCAGAATCCTCACCTTCCCCACCACGTTTATCAGACTGATATATCATTGTGGGTTCCTTGCCCACCTCCATACTTCCCTGCCACTGTTTCTACCAATTCCCCTACTGCTACCACCATGGCTACATGTGCCACTACTACCACCAACAACATAGCTATGCAAGGGGTCCCCTGCCTCCTCCTGACCCTTCTCCTCATGGCAATTCAAACACTGTTCTCACACAAGTCATCAATGGGGAGACTCTCTTGAGTATCGTCCTTAGTGCATGGAGTTTTTATTGCCACCATCACATCATTTCTTGTTGCCTTTTAGGAAAAAAGGTGCCGCTAAGAAGACAGAAAGGATGCAACTGAAAAGCTTTTCTGTGGTTGCAAAGAGGAGGAGTAGGAGGTATGCTGTGACCCCTGGCACCAAGGCACATTCTGGCTCTCAGATGATGAGGCATGGGTCTTTCATTTTCCACTCTTCCATTTGCCAGACATTTTATTATGAGGCCTATAAATTAAAAGTCACATGTTTGGTACACACTCAGATTATTAAACTAGCAAAATTGCAAGTGGGTTTTTCTGCAGCTTAAAGACAGGAGCAATTAAATGTTCCTCCCCTTCTACCGACACACTGTACACTGGTATTGACAATTTACAATGGTAATAATGGCATAAATGCAGTAAAATGTGCTTGCTATAACACTGAATGGTATCTTGCATTAATATACAACGTGTTCAATAACAACAGAATAATTATTGCCGTAAATGTTTTTTTTTTTTTTTTACAACACTGACCGGTGTCTTGCAGTAATTTACAACATGTTCAATAAAAGGGGTATAATGCACGGAAATGCCCAATTACAAATGGTAAATAGAAACTGTTTTTAGAAAAAAAAGGAGGAGCAGTTCCTTGGTGTTTGCATCAATATGTGTGCTGTTGTAGTGCTGGCAATAAGCCTATGAACTGAAGAGTTGTTTTTTTTTTACAAAAAAATAGCTGGTCGGTTGCTCATGCAGAAAAATATGACTTTCTACAGAGTTCTGTAATTCACTACCTGCTAGCAAACTGTATAAAACAACTTACCCGGTGACTAGCTCCTCACTCACAGTCTATGCCAGGGATACTCAACCTGCAACCCAGCTGCAAAACTACAGCTCCCAGCATGTCCTAATCGCTGTAGACTGTCCAGGCATGCTGGAAGTTGTAGTTTTGCAACAGCTGGAGGGCTGCAGGCTAGGCATCCCTGCACTATGCTAATCTTTCCCTGATAAAACTCTAAAATCTACCTAATTATATCTCCCTATGGTGTCACTAGTAACTGACTTGTGCCTGCAATAATTTTTAGCACATCCACATATGAGAACAAAATAGCTCCTTGTTCACTCTCAGGAGATGGACCTGGTTGAATACTGCCTTCTGATTGGCTGATCAACCAATGAGCCATTCAGGGCAAGTCCCACCTCCTCCTCCTGGGTTAATTGATCCTCCATCTTCTAACTTCCTATCATTTTCCCTGCCAATTTCCTCAGTGAAATGGCACTACGGGCTGTTTTTATGTGATTTGTCAGAAAATGTTTGTGAAATTTGTAATGAATTGATTAGTTTAGAATCAATTTGCTCATCTCTTGTCCAGTTATAATTTATTTTGACATATCTCAAACAAATCTTATAATATTTTCCCTCATTCTCTAGCTGATGCAATACAAAAACTGATATTGTAAGAATTGTACTTTTAGGAATTGTGACAGTTCACAGTTTAAATTGGTATGCTAATATGACTCTCCAGAGGCTGCCATGTATAAAGGCATGATCAGCAAAGTCCAACTGATTATAAACTACATGCTACAAGACCTCCAATGAGAAAGAGAATATTATCATGTAACTGTAAAGAGAATGGCTGGAGAGTTGCTTTTAAAGGGAACCTGTCATGGAATGCGTGCTGGCCTGTATGCTGGAAGCATGTTATAGAGAAAAAGGATAACTATCTAGGTATGCACGTTCACATAGGAAAGGCTGTCAGTCACTAAGAGCTCCTACGTGACTACTTAGTATAGAAAGAAGCAGATCAGACACCATGTTCAATGTAACAAGTACCCTTGAAGTGCCATGTCCCTGACTCCAACCAATGGCTATGTGCCCCAGGCTTTATGAAGATCCTTTCCACACTGCTCTCTGCCCAAGCAATAAGTTTCCTTTAGTTCCCGACTACATTCGTGTTCATTCATTTCTGCTGTCTAGGGTTACATCTTGGCTTGTTATCCTGACTACATTCTCCTGTTTACTGTCAGCCATGACCTCTACCTGCTCTTCCCTCATGACTGCATTTTTCCAGCCTCGATCTGTGCACCATTCAAATGTCTCCTGTCTTCCCATCTATGTCTCAACTTTTGCTCATGCTGGGTTCAAATCACCTTTTTGCCCTACAGTTAACACTGTGCTTTTCCATCCTGCAGAGTCCGGCAAAAAGCATATACATTTAACGTAAGACAAAGACCATGAACAGAACCCAGCCTAACAGACTAATCCAGACAGGGCTGGCTCCTAGTCTATGAGAATCTTGTGAGCCCTCATTAATCCAGGCTATTTTATCCAATGATCCACCTCATTCTATTAAAGCCATACTCTTACATTTTAGCTGCAACAAATTCCTTTAAAAATAATCTACAGAATGACAATATAAACATATTTTTATAATATAACTCCTTCTGACTCCTTAAAAAAGAGCAAATTATCTAAAATTACAAAAAAACATAAAACTGCAAACTGCCAGCATGTGACCACTGTAGCAAATCAAGTGTCATACTACTGGCAACACCACCCAGTATGGCATCCCGTTGCTGGCATCTTGTAAACAAAGATCAACAGGGCCCAATTGTCTAAAGAGGTGAATACTTTTTATTTTTATTTATTTATTTTTTTATGGAAGCTTTTCACCAGAATATTTACTGTTAAACCAGACACAACGGCTTTTAGGGCTAGCTCTGCTGAATGCATTGATACTTTTCACTTAGGGATCTGTTGCTTTATTCTGGAAAAAATACTTTTAATTATCTGCAGATGAGCAGTTAAGTACACCAAGGATGGACCCAAGCCACTCTGTGCACCCCTGCTCTTCCCTTCCTCTGCCAGTCATTCCCATCATTGATTGACAGCAAAAAAATCAACAATGCAGCAGTTTTTTCCTTGCCTCTTCCATAAAATGAACTGTATGTAAAATGATGCCATTGAAAAATACAACTTATCCTATGATAAACACACAGTTCCTATAGACTGATGGAAAAATGACAATATTATGACTCTTGGACTGTGATAATGAAAAACAAAAAAGGCTTGGTACTTAAGGCCTAGAAGACTTTGCTCTAAAATTTTTATATTGATGGTCTATCCTCAGAAGCCATCAAAAGGCCAACAAAATTAGACTGGTGTAGGACCTGCACCCCCTGCCGATCAGCTGTTTGAGAGTAGCTCCAGCACTGTAGATGGATGGACAGAGCTATGTAGTTCCTGTGACTATTTCTAGCACTGGAGCTACTCCTGAAAGCTAATTGGTGAGGGTGTAGGGTGTTGGACTCCAGCCAATCTGATATTGATGTAATATCCAGAGGATACAACATCCATTTACAATTCCCATAAAATGTTTAACCCTTACAGTACCAGCGCCGTACATGTACGGCGCTGGGACGATGCGGGCACATGGCGCCCGCTCGCGGGTGCGGCGGGCGTCATGGCCGGCAAGTCTCTGCTGTTTCTAACAGCAGAGACTTGCCGCTACTTACCCGATCGGCGGCGTCTTCCTGGGCGATTAGATGCCGTGATCACACGTGATCACGGCATCTAGTTGCGTCTAAACCCGGAAGCGTTCGCTTCCGGGTGGTGTACAGACACCCCGTGTGGCCAATCGGGGTGTCTGTACACCGTATGAAAACTGTAATCCTCGCTGGTGAGGATTACAGTTTTCAAAGTGCAATTCTTATTCTGGCCACTAGATGGCAGGCCAGGATAAGAAATGAGCAATTCATCGATTTCTGATTCTATAAAATCCATAATTGCTCATAAAGAAAAAAAAAAAAGCCACAATATATAAGCCCATATATGAGCTTTCAAATAGTAAAACAAAAATTAAAAAAAATGTTAAAAAATATATAAAAAATAAAAAAGATATAAAAGTTCAAATCACCCCCCTTTCCGTATAAGTAAAAATAAATACCTAAATAACACTAAATATAGACATCATGGGTATCACCGTGACCGAAAACGCCCGTACTTTTAAAATATATAAAAAAAATCCAATACGGCGAATTGTGTGGCGGAAAAAAGCGTCCAAATGGCGATTTGCCATTTTTTGTCGCTTTTTTTTTCTAAAAAAAATTAAATAAAAAGTGATCAAAAAGTCATACACACCCCAGAATGGTATCAATAAAATCTTCAGATTGTCCCGCAAAAAATGAGCCCCCATACAGCTCTGTACACATAAATACCAAAAAGTTATAGGGGTCAAGATATGACAAGGAAAAAAAAAAAAAAAAAGGGCAACTTTCTAATTATTTTTTCACTATCAAAACGCAGGAAAAAGTATACATATTAGGTATTGCCGGATTCGTATTGACCAGTAGAATGAAAGTAATGGGTCAGTTTTAATGCACATCGAACGCTGTAAATAAGAAACCCGTAGAACTGTAGCGGAATAGCGGTTTTTTTGCAATTTCACCTGATTTGGAATTTTTTTCCCGCTTCCCACTACACCATATGCAATATTAAATGGTGGCGTTGGAAAGTACAACTTGTCCCGCAAAAAACAAGCCCTCATACAGCTATGTGAACAGAAAAATAAAAGAGTTATAGCTGTTTGAAGGCAGGGAGCGCAAAACGAAAATGCATGACCGAAAAAACCTCCGGTACTGAAAGGGTTAAGAGGTAAAGCATCAGCTCCTTCCACGAATCCAAGTAAAATTCTGTATGTATGCATTGCATCTTTCAGTTTACCAGCACATCACATGGAATATAAAATACTGTCAAAAGTATTTTAAATGGAAAAACATTTTCCATACTCATAATTTCTCTCAATAGACAAATCAGTCACTTAAAAGTTTATATAGCTGGCTAATTTTACTGCTTATTGCTCATGCCCAAGGACAAATTCAACTACAACTCATTGTTTTTTATTGATCTCACGTGTCGTTGTAGCAAAGTATGCAACTCTTAATGGATTATTTAGCAAACCTATTTTCCATTAATTGCCTTTTACATGAGATGAAGAACAGCAGGATAATATCCAGAAGATATTACTCCAAGATGCAGTATTTCATTAATAACCAGATTTCAGTGTCCTCAGGTGGTTTTTGTTACCCTTTACACACACAACATGACCTTTACATGAGTGCATTTTATGCCAGCTAGAGGAAAACTCAACAAAATAGTTGACATGGGTGAAATTGTCTTGGTCCATCCATAAGTGTTTATTAAAAAAAAAATCACAAAACCAAACCTGTATCTGATTTTGTGGTTCTTCCTCAAGGTCATAAGTGTGCAATGTTTACCTTCTAAAAATTCCACAAATTATAAAAATTCAACTGCTACTAAACATTAAAGGTTTTCTGTGTCCATTTTCATATACTGTATTTGTTGAAGACGTTTTAGCAACTCTTTGATAGATCAGAATGAAGTTCCCAGGAACAACCCTATTTACATCTATGAAATGGATTATGCATCTGAATGCACGAATGGCTACTCAATTTTGCCGAAATATTGTGCTGCCATTTGCCACTCAATGTGGATTGATTTTACTCGTTGAGCCAGCCACACTGTGAGGTCTCATGCTTCATGATACATTATTTCATCTGCATTCAATTTATAGATGAACAAGGCACTTGTCAACTGTACCAAATCTTTTCTACATCCTATTTATTATAGAAAATATTTGTGACATGCACATTACAGATACGCAAACCAGTCAAGATTTGTTTCAAGTCCTGCTCAATGAAGTTTTAAACAAATTCAGTTCAGACCCGAATCTGTTCGGGCCGAACCAAAGTTAATCCAATTGCCCTGAAAATTAGTGGCAGGCATTAGTGGCTTGATGCAGGCCCTAGGATTGGCTGGACTGTGAGAAAATGGCGGTATTGATGCAGTGATCATGTATATATGCTGCTGAATTAAATTGAAAGCACTCCCCCAAAAAAGTTAAATTGTGACCATGTGGAAACTGAAAATGCGTAAATGGACAATTGAGGCTGGATGCTTAAGTTCAACACACACACAGGTAGATTGCTGCCACACTGTGGGTATTGCTGCAGTAATCACATGTGTGTGTGTATGTGGGGAAAAAAAAAAAAAAAAAAATATATATATATATATATATATATATATACAGTACAGACCAAAAGTTTGGACACACCTTCTCATTCAAAGAGTTTTCTGTATTTTCATGACTATGAAAATTGTAGATTCACACTGAAGTCATCAAAACTATGAATTAACACATGTGGAATTATATACTTAACAAAAAAGTGTGAAACAACTGAAAATATGTCTTATATTCTAGGTTCTTCAAAGTAGCCACCTTTTGCTTTGATTACTGCTTTGCACACTCTTGGCATTCTCTTGATAAGCTTCAAGAGGTAGTCACCTGAAATGGTATTCCAACAGTCTTGAAGGAGTTCCCAGAGATGCTTAGCATTTGTTGGCCCTTTTGCCTTCACTCTGCGGTCCACTCACCCCAAACCATCTCGATTGGGTTCAGGTCTGATGACTGTAGAGGCCAGGTCATCTGGCGTAGCACCCCATCACTCTCCTTCTTGGTCAAATAGCCCTTACACAGCCTGGAGGAGTGTTTGGGATCATTGTCCTGTTTGATAAATAAATGATGGTCCAACTAAACGCAAACCGGATGGAATAGCATGCCGCTGCAAGATGCTGTGGTAGCCATGCTGGTTCAGTATGCCTTCAATTTTGAATAAATCCCCAACAGTGTCACCAGCAAAGCACCCCCACACCATTACACCTCCTCCTCCATGCTTCATGGTGGGAACCAGGCATGTAAAGTCCATCCATTCACCTTTTCTGCGTTGCACAAAGACACGGTGGTTGGAACCAAAGATTTCAAATTTGGACTCATCTGACCAAAGCACAGATTTCCACTGGTCTAATGTCCATTCCTTGTGTTCTTTAGCCCAAACAAGTCTCTTCTGCTTGTTACATGTCCTTAGCAGTGGTTTCTTAGCAGCTATTTTACCATGAAGGCCTGCTGCACACAGTTTCCTCTTAACAGTTGTTGTAGAGATGTGTCTGCTGCTAGAACTCTGTGTGGCATTGACCTGGTCTCTAATCTGAGCTGCTGTTAGCCTGCAATTTCTGAGGCTGATGACTTGGATGAACTTATCCTCCGCAGCAGAGGTGACTCTTAGTCTTCCTTTCCTGGGGCGGTCCTCATGTGAGCCAGTTTCTTTGTAGCGCTTGATGGTTTTTGCGACTGCACTTGGGGACACTTTCAAAGTTTTCCCAATTTTTCGGACTGACTGACCTTTATTTCTTAAAGTAATGATGGCCACTCGTTTTTCTTTACTTAGCTGCTTTTTTCTTGCCATAATACAAATTCTAACAGTCTATTCAGTAGGACTATCAGCTGTTTATCCACCTGAGTTCTGCCCAACACAACTCATGGTCCCAACCCCATTTATAAGGCAAGAAATCCCACTTATTAAACCTGACAGGGCACACCTGTGAAGTGAAAACCATTTCAGGTGACTACCTCTTTAAGCTTATCAAGAGAATGCCATGAGTATGCAAAGCAGTAATCAAAGCAAAAGGAGGCTACTTTGAAGAACCTAGAATATAAGACATATTTTCAGTTGTTTCACACTTTTTTGTTAAAGGGTTTCTGTCACCAGATTTGGGCATATCAAACAGGATGACATTTGCAATGTGCTAATGTCACCTGATGCCCAATCTGGTATTCTGTTTTCTTTTGGTGCCCCCTTTTTGTAAAAAATGCACTTTTATTTTATGCTAATTAGGCTTACTAGGTGCAAGGCACGGTTACCCGTGCACCTAGTAAGCACCGTTTACCCACCTCTTGTCACGCCTCTGTTCTCTTGATTGACAGGGCCAGGCAGCTCGCTCGATCTGCTGCCGGCCATGTCCGCGCTTCAAATCCCGCGCCTGCGCCGTGCGGAATAAAATCAGTGCAGGCGCAGTGAGTGCCGCTGGCCGCCGGACTCCCGGCTACCTCACTGCGCCTGCGCTGATGACGTCAGAGTACACCCGGAAGAGACGGCAGCTGACATCAGCTGGGAAGCAGGAGAGTTTTATTCCGCATGATTTTATTCCGCACAGCGCACACGCGGGATTTGAAGCGCGGACAGGGCCGGCAGCAGATCGAGCGAGCTAAGCGGATCGAGCAAGCCTAATTAGCATAAAATAAAAGTGCATTTTTTACAAAAACAGGGGCACCAAAAGAAAAAAGAATACCAGATTGGGCATCAGGTGACATTTGCACATTGCAAATGTCATCCTGTTTGATATGCCCAAATCTGGTGACAGAAACCCTTTAAGTATATAATTCCACATGTGTTAATTCATAGTTTTGATGCCTTCAGTGTGAATCTACAATTTTCATAGTCATGAAAATACAGAAAACTCTTTGAATGAGAAGGTGTGTCCAAACTTTTGGTCTGTACTGTATATATATTGCATAATCATATTTTGAACCAAACAAAAAAAGGATTTCTGTGAAAATGGGGAAACAAAATAAGTATTTACTTGTAGGTAGCTGTTTTTGAGGTGCACCTGCACTTCTGATAGCTACAGGTCCTGTCTCCTCTCTTCCTGTTTGTCAGCTGCCCTGCTTCTCTCTATTGTACACAACACACACATTTCCCTTCACTCTCCCTGGCAATAAGCTTGATTGATTGATTTCTGACTGTCCCTGACTGATTTTTCACTCTCCCTGATTCCCTTAAATGGTTTTCCTGGCAGACACTGTAAGACCCAACCATTCTCTTTCACAGCCCAGCACAGAATGGTGTTCTGCTCGTTCTGCTAGAGCACCTCCCTGCCTGCTGCAGCACTGATTGGCTCATCCAGGCTGTCTGTTAGCCTCGGAACCAATCAGGGCAAGCCCCCCACCCCACTCCCTATCAGGGTCATGAGAGAATTCTTCTTCTTCCTCCCTAGTACTTTTTTCCCGTCATGTGCTGTATTAGTGGATTTGTCCAAAACGAGCCCTGAAACATTCGGGTTCGTCTGCCATCCAAAAAATAGCAAAGTTCGGACTGAACTCAGTACAGTCTAAACTGGTTCGCTCAACCTACCTACACATTGTCTTCATAAAAACTTTTGGTGGCTGACGCTCACCTTCCGCATCTTGCTAATCTGCTTAATGCCTCTGATTTCAACTAATGCCAATATGCTCCAGGGTTCATAAAGATTCTTCCCACAGTACCCTGTACCTGGACAACGTGGTTCATTTGGTTTATTTGTTACTGCTCCTTACAGTTTTTTTTTCTTGTCTACTGCCTAGTCTGATTTCTAACTAACCTGTGGTTATTTCTAGTGATGAGCGAACCTGTTCGTAACGAGCGGTTCAATGCTCGGATCCCCTGCGCTCCCCTGCCCGCAGCCATCCGGATCCGCCCTCACCCGACTGTAAGTCAATGGGAACGGATCCGTTTGGTGTCACACACTGGTATGTGACTATTGTGTGACACCAAACAGATCCGTCCCCATTGACTTACAGTCGGGTGAGGACGGATCCGGATGGCTGCGGGCAGGGGAGCGCAGGGGATCCGAGCATTGAACCACTCGTTACGAGCAGGTTCGCTCATCACTAGTTATGACCAAACTCTGCCAGCCTCGATCCCAGCTCCTTGTGACCATGATTCCTGTCTATCAGTATGGAATCTGTAGTTTGTCTGTGTGTCAGCTTTTGTTAATAGAGATTACTCCTTGGGTTGCAACCTGAAAATGTTCTGGTATGCAAAAAACATGTACAAATTACCTTTCTTTTCAGAAAAGAAAGCTCAGCCTTTGCCTCCACCTGTTGGAAGACCGTTATCCTATAAGTCAATGTTCAACCTTTTAAACATGACTTGAGACAGAATTTTGGATTATAGCTGAGCTGGTACCTCAGCTACAGACAGTTCCTAACAAAGGCCTGTCACTCAGCTAAGCCAGATCTATCTGATCTGCACTGATGTGGAGCAATCACCCCAAAACTGTCTGCAGGTGAAGTACTGGCTTGGCTGTAATCCTTATTTATGTCTCAAGGCCTGTTTAAAAGGTCAAATGTAGACTCATAGGATAGCTGTCTTCCAACAGGTGGTGGAAAGAGAGCAAATTTGCATATTTGTCCTTCATCACCTATTTCACAGGACCAGGATGGGTTTTCAACCACTGGAGGTAAACAATAAAGTTTCCTATTGGAGATTAATGGCGTACTGTCTGGTATTGACGGTTTTGATTAAAATAAAATAACAAAATTTTATTGAATATCAAGTATAAAAATAAACCAATAATGCTAATCCCTATTACGTGTGATAATGTGTATTCATACTTACAGCCGGGGGAACGGGAAAAGGGAGGGAAGTGTAACTCTGTTAATGGATGCTCACAGTAGTGTACACCACTCTCCTGTAATAATTTGAACATATGTTCATTCCCCCATAAACTTTCTGATGATAATCAGCACTTCTGAGCAGCCCCTTTGTTTTTGGTTCATCTGCTCTACGGATACCATTCAAATAGTGCGCATCGGGACATCGAGTGTCATTGTGTCCCGAGTGGCCATTGAGGTCAAAGGAGAGTCTCAAAGGTGTTATTGACCATATCCTCTGATTCCACCGGTGTCCATGTGGCTGACAACGTAGGTGGAATGTTGTGACTCCCAAACCTAACACCTCATAAGCCTAACATCTTATCCTACTCATAGGAGTTACTAGAGTATGCACAGTGTTGAGTCCACTCCAAAAGGTCCATACACGTTGACCGTAGGAGTTAACCCTTAACTTTCTAGTAAGACCCCTCGCTGGCTAATAAATGCCCTAGCTCGATGCTTTTCTGATGGTCATTTCTACCTATCTCATTAGGAGTATGGGCAAGCCTAAAGCAAAAGTATAGCGCTAGTCAACATCGAGCAGGAGACACCGCACGTGGTGGTGTGTAGCACTAGTATGGCTGTAGGCGTCCGCCCGCTCAAGAAATAGAGAAGAGCAGAGGGTGCGAGGCGGGTGGCCAATGAGAGAGAGGGGGCGTGGTTAACAGAGCACTGTGCTCCCTCATCTATCGGTCGCAACTATGTAGTAAGTATATGCCCACTTCTTGTTTTCCTGTATAAGATGGGGACCATTAGGTGGATATACACTATTTAGCAAATCTAAAGGGGAGGTCTGAGTAGCGAAGTGGGTAGTATTAGGTGACATGAAAACCCACATCTTAAAGATTGGGACATCGTTGGTCACAGTGGGTAGTATTTGGTGACATGAGAGCACACATTCGTGTCACTATCATGATCATGTCCCACACCCGAGTTCTTAGGCTTGAGATTGCTGATTACAGTGCCAAATTGCCAATCGCTGGGGTAGACCGAGTATTATTGTTATGAAAGGTCCACTCAGTGAAGTTAAGAGGAGGGATGATTTCAAGCCATAACATGCAGTGTGGTGTGTGATGTGAGCTAGGAGGTAGTCCTATATGTCACCCCTGCATTGTAGTGCTAATTACAAATATAAAATGACTGGGCACTACATCAATGCTTAGTGCACCTAACACATATGGTATGACCGTGGTGACCAGACAAATCCCCCAGAAATCCCGGGTCCCAGGGCCGGGAAGCTCTTGATTATGAAAATAAGCGATCTGAAAATTATGTCCTCCCATCTCAGAATTTTTAGAGTATTCTGTAAACAGAAAGTATAATCTGTGTCCGCAAACAACCCGAGCCCTGAATAAAGGCCAAGTATCGAGACACTTGGCGTATGTGTGTACCTCCCAAAATTGGGGCGAGGTGAATACATACCGTACTATCCAAACCGTTGGTTTGCTTATGCCCAAAGTGGTATGTGGAGTGATAAGGGAGGTAAAAAGGTTATTCAGGTGATGAGTATAGTCGGTCAATTACCCACGAAGCATGCATATTGTAGCTGCTTCTATCGTTTAGACCTTTTGGTTTTTCCGTTTCTAGTCTGAAAATCCTTTCAAGCTCCTTTTGGAGCAATTTTTTGTCCAAATCACCACCTCTGGGAGAGTGCCAGATTTGTTCAATGCCCTGAAAGGATAAGGCCTTGGGATCACCATCATGTACATCAATCACATGTTTGGCGATTGGGGTGTCTCTCTTATTCCTTATGTCCCCCTTATGTTCACCTATCCGTTTTCTGAATTCACGGATTCTCTTACCTACATATTGCAGACCACAGGAGCAAGTAATCAAGTAAATGACTCCTGCGGTTCTGCAATTAATGTAGGATCTGATATCGAATGTTTGGTTAGTGACCGTACTACTGAAAAATTTGCCCATTTTCAATGAGCCACAGGCTACACATCCCCTACATCTATAGTTGCCTATAATGTTGGTTGAGAGCCAAGATTGGGGACGTTTAGGTGTCAGGAAGCTGTGCACCAAACGGTCACGTAGATTGCGTCCTCTACGGTATGTTATTAATGGTGCCTGGCTAATCTGATTTCCTATGTCCGGATCCGTTTTTAGGATGTTCTAGGATCTCCCTTATTTGACTCTGTGCAATGTAATAAGTACCAATGATTCTGGTGCTTTCATCGGATTCATCGAGTGCTCTAGGGACTAGGAGATCTTTTCTGTGCTTACATCGGGCATGGTGATACCCCTTCCTAAGGACTGTGTCTGGATAACCTCTCGATCGGAATTGGATATTAGCAAGCAGAAATCTTGAAAACAATTAGGAAATGACATAGAAAGAATACTGAAAGGTTATAGGACGATTTTTATCCGAAGGCTAATATTTATTGGCTGCAACAAGACATTTTTAAATATTTGATTTGCTGAATTCTCACAAGAAATTTGCTTAGTTCTGAATTAATTCATCATGACGCATGTTAAATCAGCTATATCCTGGCCTGCATAGCTAGTCCTTTCAGGTAGTGAAACAGTCACTGTGACAGGAAGGTCTCATACAGTATATTGACGTGCGCATCGTCATGCAGGCCACCAACAGTCCTAGCTAATCCCTAGTTAAACCATAATAAAAGCATACAGCAGCCTTTGTCCCAATGAATCTTTAGTGGAACAAAAGAAGGACATGAAGGCAGTGCCAATAAAGTAGTAAAGAAAAAAGGGTCTTTTAAGCCATGTTGTGGCAGTGCAAACACATACTTTTGAATCATTTCTGTTAGCTGAAGAATGACTGTTCCTCACTATTAGTCTCAGTTCACACTTCACTTATTTGGTCAGTTAAGGATCAAAAACACAGAACAGGTGCAGATCTTTTCATGATACCTTATCTGAGAGTAGGATTCGTTCCTGATTTTGGCTCACCGTGCAGTAACTGCGGGAATTAACTGACCAGATTACTGAAGTGTGTACTCAGCCTTACAGGTCAATGTTAGCGTCAAGTCTAAATTTACTTAATCGTGCAGTGGCCCAAGATTCTGATATGGTGGGAAAGAGCTGTCTCATTTTACACTGGGTGTTGTGTCCATATTGATTGATAGATAATCTATTTTGTTAGCCACTGATTCTAATATAGAGTGAAAGAGCCGTCTCATTTCACATTTCATTTGTGGGGTGTCCACATTGATTAATAGATAACATTCTGATAGCCACTGATTCAAGTAGTAGACCCATGATAGAGTAGAGAGGGTGTCAACAGTAAGGTTGTATTGATGTTACTGTTTATTTTTCCCTTCTTCTGATTCTTCTGAGGATTTCCATCAGAAGAACATCAGAAGAACAGCCCAAAAAATGGATCCTGTATTTTGAACATCCGACTTCAAGCAGTCAGTATTTGGTCAGTTTTGTAAAGCAAAAACACAAGTGGGTACAAAACAGAGATGAAATGTTATGGATATTTTTCTGTGCTTTGGACCCACTCCTGCTTTTCGCTTCCAAATCATAATCAAATCTTGACTCAAAATACTGACCATGTGATTGAGGATGCTTCAAAGACACGATCGGTTGTGTTTTTAATTTTTCAGTTCTTCAGACGGATCAGAAGAAAGGTAAAATAAATGGTTATTTCAATAAGGCCAAACTGGAACACTAGTGGCCCCAGAACAGACTGGCAAAGGTGGCAACAGCTTGAACAGTCACAATAGTGGCCCAGTGACATAGTGGGGAGGGAGTGAAACAGCAGTGGCAGTAACAGCACAAGATGGTGACAGTAGAAGAAGATAGCAACAGAGGCAGGCATGTGGCATCAGGTGGTTGGCAGCATCAGAATAGTGGCAGCAACACATGGGCAGAAGTAACACTGCAGTCAGATCATTACTGGCAGAATGAACTAGTCAGATGCATCAGGCACCAGTGTGTGTAAATCCTGTTGATCCACACCTGATTTATGTTTATAAAAGTTAATCTCTCAACATTTTGTGTTGAAAGGCGAGTTACCTTTGGGGTAACTAGGCCCCCGCTGCACTAAACACACGCTCTGGTACTATACTACTGGCTGGACAGGACAGCTTGCCCAGGGTAAGTTGCAGCCACAATTCAAGTTTTCCTGCCCAATAGTCCGGGGGATCTTGGATCTGGGGTGACAGGTTGCAGTCCATGCCACTACCCACTGTTTCAGGTTCTGCTCCATGTCCTGTTACTGGTTGGTTTCTTCAGTATGCAGGTGAAGCAACGTGCTTATCAGAGAATCGAGACTCAAGTTACTGCTGATGGAGCTGGTGCTGCTCCTGCCTCCCCCCCAGCAGTCATGGAGGTGGAGCATGAGCAAAGAGGGCTCCCCTGGTCAGCCCTTCGTGAGGATGGGCGATGACGCATGTAGGCAGCGACCAACTGACTACATAGGATGTCTTGATAGTGGTTGAGTTTTTCATCCCTTTCAGGAGGTGTCTGGTTGTCACTTATGTCACCATTACCAGTCACATGACCACGTCCCTGACCTCTTGCAACAACTGCTCCCATCGTTTTAATTAATTCAGTGCCCTCAACTCACCCTTATATTAAAAAATATTTGCCCTTTCTCTGCATATTTGTCACTACAAACTAAAAATGATATACACTGATGTTTGTCACTACAAACTAAAAATGGTATACACTCATGTTTCGAATTATTAGAAGGCCTTATGTGTCCCACTAAAAAAATATTAATTAGTATTAATATTATAATATATTAGTAGACTAAGAACTAAAAATAATACATTATGATGCAGCACTCCATAATGTGAAATATTCCTTTAGTCATCAAGATCCAAAAACCCCTGGTCACTAAAGGGTTACATAAACTTGCACTTATGTTTGCAAATGTTAATAGCAAATTGGGCCTCAATAAATTGCTCTGATATATAAAAATTCAAACTTCTAAACATCTTTCAGATGGGTGATTGGAAACTTGTCCCTATTGTAGACAGTGAACATAGGCAAGGTTTTACATGAACTTCACATGGATGGAGTCCTGTATGTACTGTACAGACTGTTTTTCCGACCAACCCATGGATTTGAGTAAATGAGCCTTCCTGTGAAAAGGGACAAGAATGGAACATGCGGTGATCAGTTGAATAGGTTAGTGTTCAGTGCAGGTGCTGTCCATTGTAAACAGCATCCGGATGGGGAAAACACCCATGTGAAATTAGCCTTTCAGTGGAGTCAGTAGAAAAACCGTGGTGACTAATTTGACGTGCTCATTGAAGTCTGTGGATCCATCAAAACCAATGACAAAACATGTATGGCATCTATGTTCTCTTAGGGTTTTCACTGACCATTGGTAAGAGACGCTCTGGGAATCCCCTTTGAGCCTAGCACTACATGTGGAATACAGAAAACACATGAAGGGCAAAAAACTTACACAAGGACCAATGAAGGATCCTTCACAAACATCTTCATGGATGAAACATTGCCTTGCCATGGTCATCTTCATGGATATGGATGTGTGAAATAGACCTCAGTGACATGCAGTCATCAGATAGAGCAATATCAAATACATTGACTATATTATATTTTATGTCTTCTCTGGTATCCAGTGGATCAGTTATCTCTACATCCTGTACTGTTTTAATGAAATACTCTACCGCCACTATTGCGGAAAGAAAAATAGATAATTCTAATAAAATTCTAATGAAATTTTTCGATATTTTGCATTTTTACACCACTCAATCCGGTTTTGAAAAGTGGGTGGGAAACTGGGACGTGGTTAGTTATGTTAATTAGTGTCTCTACATATTTAGCAACTGTGAACAGTCAACAAAAAATGCAATCTCACTCCAAGAGGTAGTATAGAAAGTGGAGTAACAACTCAAGAAAAGCGTTGTTTAAAGATACTCCAACTTTATCAAATGTTGAAAATTTGATAAATATGGAGCAAATTACTCCAAAGTAGACCCAAGAATAACTGACTTTAAAAAATCCCCCCTTAGCATATTTGCATTTTGCTGTAGTTACAAGCAGTATATTTTTCTCTACAACTGCCAAACACATTTACCAAAGTTGGAGAATTTTTATAAATCATAAATATATATTCTAGTTTGTAATCCCTCAAAGGACTGGAGTGAAATAGTGCAGGTGACATGTTTAATGGGTCTCATCCAAGTGACTGATGCTTTCTTTATCTGACTTAGTCATGCCATTAAATTATATTTTAAAGTTTGAATTGATGGAGGCTTGATTTTTCTGTCCCATTTCCCTTCGTAACTGTCATATATGATTCAATAAACTATTTTAAAGAAATTCCATATTCAGTTAATTCACAAGCTCTGCATAGTTGGCAGCCACTACATGAATGTATTAGTACAATGTACTGTTTTTTGAATATAGATATCCTCATATACTATAGTATGCTATATGCATACTATAGGGGTCATTTATTAAATGCTGGTCTTAATAACCAGTTGCGCTGGCAAGTTATGTAGAAGTGGCAGTCAAAAAATAGGACATGTCCTATTTGTGGTTGTTTTCAGGGTAAGACGGACCCCATTAAAGGGAACCTGTCATCTCCGAAACACCCCCTGAACTAGAGTAAGCGTTGTATAGTGTAAGTGATGATGAATCCGATTATGAAAGTTTTATCTTCATACTCACTTCCATTCCGACGCTGTGCTCCCACAAACCTGCAGTAAAATGCACTCACTGGACTCTTCTTTGAGTCCTCTCCATTATGTGAGTGAGCACTGGAGTCCAGTGAGTGCATTTTACTGCAGGTTTGTGGGAGCACAGCGTCGGAATGGAAGTGAGTATGAAGATAAAACTTTCATAATCGGATTCATCATCACTTACACTATACAACGCTTACTCTAGTTCAGGGGGTGTTTCGGAGATGACAGGTTCCCTTTAAAATCAATGGGCCTGTTTTTAACGACTGTTTAGATGGCCATCTAAAAATTGGTACACTTTAAAAAAATAAATGAAAAACAAGCCTTATCCACTTGTACAGGCAGGGACACTAGAGACAGAAGAATCTGATGCTCACAGCGTGGTGACGTCACATAATGTGTGTTTTTTGAAAAATGTTTGGGGGTGGAGGAGGGGGTGTTATTAGTGCTACAATGAGGTCAAATATGCAGGGGGCACTATATATATATATATCTACAGGGGGCACCAAAAGGAAATATATCTTATACAGGGGACACTATAGGGGCTAGTATAGATACTGGGGGCACTAATTGGTCTATTATATGTCCAGGAGGTACTACAAAGGGGCATTATATATATGCTGAAAGTATTGTGGGGGGCATGATATATACCAAGGGCATTGCAAGGGTTGGGATTGAAAAAAAAGCCTAAAAAAAATCTATTTTTAATGTCCCTTTTTCCCGGCTGTTAAAAACTGATTCAAAACAGATGCAAATTAGCCTTTAAAAATGGATGCACGCACTGATGCAAAATGGCCATAAAGAACTGACAGTGTATCCATTACATTTGGTCGCATGAATGTAACCTACCCCTTCTCTTAGCTATATATATAGTTTCCCAGCACAGTGACCTGAAATCCATTTATGAACAAGAAATAGTAGGTATAAGCAATAACTAGGAATGACTATAGCTAGATCTAAAGCAAACCTTTCCAGGAGTCTCCTGTGGACCCCTGCAATGATGGATAAAACATAAATGGTGTTAAATGACTGCTATCCAAATATTTCTATATTAGTAACAAAAACCTTAGAAATGAATTTCTGTGATGGTTATTGGTCTATTGGGTTACCCAAGTGTTCAGTCATGTCTCTAGTCTTTCTGGTTTCATCTAGATATTACAGGATTTAAAGGGAGAAAAGTGCATTGTGCTTTATAATGTAACAATCCTAGCTATGATGAAATTGGTTTTGAGATGAAAAAAATTTGCTCACATGAGGGTGTTGTGCAAATTCAGGCAAAAAATTGATGAAGGTAGAAAAGTGCAGGCTGCTGCTGCTGTACTTTGTAGCGAATAAACAATATCTTGATTACAAGGAAACTACATTGGAAGCAAAGGTAAAAAAATCAAGGAACTTCATCATGCTGCCTGTAGGGAACTTCGCACACTGTGTACAAATCATGGCAATTGTGTATGATTGAAGAGCAGCACATTTTGGTACCAATGTGAGTCTAACAAACTGCTTCAGTCCTGAAACATATTGGTCTGTAATAAAATACCATTGTATTGAGTCTATGGAATTTACTACTGGTGGCACCCTGAAGCTACTTTATATTTTACCCTTTTACTTATTTAGCAATTGGGCTGAATACTGTCATTCAAGACCTGTTGCACAATAAGAATTAATGATAGTTTTACAAAATGCTTGTTAGTAGCTAAATGTATTTCTCTTGGTATATTTTCTAGCACTCTGTTTAGTCTAAAAACTGCAGTGACTCAGTGGACCACTGCTAAAAGTCAAATGTTGTGATATAATGTTTAAAGCACGTATCTCTTTATGCACTGTCCATCCCAAATGGTTGTGTATAGTCAACAAACAGTTAACACTAGCAGTCTTATTGTAGTTTCCAGGGTGATGGGCTGGTTTCACCTCCTGGCTAGTGTGAGACATAGTTGGGCAGAGCTGACCTAGATGTGTGAGCTCCTGTCAAATAGGCCCAAAGAGAAGCTTCATCCAGGAAACACCATTCCTGAGACTAAAAATCTGCCAGAGAACAACATAACTGAAAGACCACCCTCGAGGGAAAAAGAAAAGACATTCTCAGAAGGTCTAGAATTCTAGAACCATCAAGGCCGTGCCTGGACAGATAGTAATGTACAGCATATTTACGACAATAAGGCTTTACTTCTTTTGGAAAGGGTATATTGCTTCGGCACCCACCAAACTTTGAGACAGACTGGCCATCCGTATCAAAGATCTGCACCCTGCAACTGGGAGCTGCAGAAAGAGTTAATGAGAAAGGAATTGCACGCCTGTGGTTATTTGAAAAGTGTTCTGTACTTACAGTGAGACTACCATCATTGCTACTGCCTATACACAATTATTTGGAGAAGCCTACTCTGTTACATACTCTAGAATTATGTCTATTGCTGCTACATGAACTACTTCTCCCATTATCTATTCATTATAGAGAGAATTATTTACTGCATTCAAACAGGACTGGTCATCCATCTGCTGGCTTCGGTATCAGCCCTCCTGCCTTGGACCAGTCTACCTAAAATCAAATGTGCCCCACCTAACATCATGCAGGAGCCACTGTGAACCACTGATATCATTGCCACAACTACCACTCCCCATCCACCGAGTTCTGCCCCTGTGGGTTGCTGCAAAACTACTATAGTATTATGTAATAAAAAGATTGACTGATTATAAACAACTATTCCACTTAGCCATAGTAAAGAAACCTGCCAGTCTTGGACAGGAGGGGAAGGAGGGTTACAAGGCCTACGCGCAGGGGCGTAGCTAAAGGCTCATGGGCCCTTGTGCAAGAGTTCAGCTTGGGCCTCCCGGTGCACCTAGCCTTTCTGCTGCCTGAGGCAAAAATTGTAACATGTCCCCCATGCCAAATTCTCAACCTAATCCATTCCCTTCAGTCCTACTGTTAAAGGGGTTGTCCTCTTTTTACTACTGATGACCTAGGATAGGTAATCAATATCAGACTGGCGGGGGTCTCCCGGCACCCCTGCCAATCAGCTGTTTTAAGAGAGGGCAGCACTCATATGAGAGCTGCTTTCTCTGCTCTGTTCACCTGCTCGCCGTAGCATTTGCAGTGATGAGCAGGTAAACAGAGCAGAGAAGGCAGAGCGCGTACGAAAAAAAAAAAGTGGACAACCCCTTTAAAGACATACCTGGAAAATGTTACATACAGCACCACATATGTACCTCTTACATCCAGTGGCTTCTCTTCTCTGATGTAGACATTCTCTTTCCTCATCTTCTCCTTTCAGACCAGACCGCCATGGTGACTTCTTTCTGCCGCGTCTCGTCTCTGCAGAGTTTAACAAACATCTTACTTTCCTACTTTTCCATCATCCTCCCACCTTCTCAACACCCCATCCTGCCCCCCCCAATACTATACTGCAGAAACAGTCCCCCTGAAAATACTGGTACCACACAGAAAAAAATACCCCCATACCTTTCAGATCAGACCCCCATATGAAACCCCAGATGAGACCCCCCCATCTCAGACCAGACTCCCTTTAGACCTCTGTCAGACCCAATTAGACCTCCATGTCAGACTCTGTCCCAATTTCAGACCTCAGATAAGACCCCCATTAGACCTCCAGACCCCCATTAGACCTCAGACCAGACCTCCAGACCCCCCATATCTGACCCCCATTAGACCTCTAGACCTCAATCGGACCCCTATTAGACACCCAATCAGACCCCCATTTGTCCTCCAGACCCCCAATCGGACCCCCATTAGACCCCCAGACCCCTAATCGGGCCCCCAGTAGACCTCCAGACCCCCAATCGGGCCCCCATTAGACCTCCAGACCCCCTATCGGACCCCCATTAGACCTCCAATCGGACCCCCATTAGACCTCTCCAGACCCCCATTAGACCTCACTAGACCCCCAGTCAGACCTCTTTAGACCCCCAGTCAGACCTCCAATAAGACCCCTAATCAGACCCCCAATAAGACCCTTCAGACTCCCAAAAGACCCTTCAGACCCCATATAATTCCTTTAAGACCCCCAATAAGACCCTTCAGACCCTCATATCAGACCTCAGATCAGACTTTAAAAAAATCAACAAATTTACCTCTCCTGCCGCTCCTCTCCCTGTCCTGGCTGTTTTCTCTTCCTGGGGCCCGCACTGAAGTCACCTGACCCCTGCAGCGTCAGGTCAGAGTGCGCTCTGTATGTCCTGACGCTGCAGGCAGTCAGGACACAGAAGCGCCGGCACCGGGAAGATGTCACGCTCTGGTGTGGGGGGAAAAGCCACACCGAGCGTATGAGGGATGGGGACAGATAAAACCAGGGAACCGGTCACCTCCTGCAGAGGACCCTGAGACTAGGCCCTAGGCTGACTACCAGTATGAACAATCCTGGATGGTAGGAATGTTCATACACAGGAACCTAATCTAAATACACCCTAGGAACCCCTGCAGGCTAGTGACACCAGAGAGTACACCCGTTCCTCCAAGCGTAAGGAGGAACAAGGAGAGGAGACTCCAACAAGAAAACAACAAATGAAGAAAGAAAACTTAACTTAGGCCGAACTCAGCAACAGGATCTCAGCCGAGATCCACACCACTCTCAACCCAGTAGGTAGAAGATATAAACCGCAAGGGATACTGGGAGAGGAAGGGGTAAATAGGGGAAAGCTGATTGCCAAGCGGCAACAGCTGAGGGGAAGAGGTGTGGTGAAGAGCACACAAACAAAGGGAAAGCCTGTCAAATATGTCACTTCGAAAGCCGTGCAGAACGTCTGATTCCAGACGCAGGCCTACTCGTGACATTACCCCCCCTTTGACGGGTGACCTCCGGACACCCAGGACCAACTTTCTCAGGATGACACCTGTGAAAGGCTTTCACCAAACGACTGGCATTCACGTCAGATGCCGGTACCCATGACCTCTCCTCAGGACCATAACCCTTCCAATGAACCAGATATTGAAGGGTCCCCCGAAGAACTCGAGAATCAATTATCTTGACAATCTGAAATTCCAAATTACCATCCACCAAGACAGGTACGGGTGGCAAGGGAGATGGCTCCAGAGGTTCAACATACCTCTTCAACAAACATCTATGAAACACATTATGGATTTTCAGGGCCTGAGGAAGTTCAAGACGAAATGCTACAGGATTAATAATGGCCGTGATCTTATATGGGCCAATAAATCTTGGACCCAACTTCCAAGAAGGAACTTTCAACTTAATGTTCCTAGTAGACAGCCACACAGAATCACCCACATTTAGGTCCGGACCATCCATGCGTCTCCTGTCAGCCACACGTTTTTACTTGTTACCCATATTTATCAAGTTATTTTGAATTTTTCGCCATATGGAAGACAATGATGACGAAAAACGTTCTTCCTCAGGAATACCAGAAGTATCAGAACCAGAAAATGTGCCAAACTGCGGGTGAAAGCCATATGCACCAAAAAATGGTGACTTACCAGTGGAGTCCTGTCTGCGATTATTTATGGCAAACTCAGCCAGAGACAAAAACGAGGACCACTCCTCCTGGTTCTCAGAGACAAAACATCTCAAGTAAGTCTCTAGATTCTGATTGGTACGCTCAGTCTGTCCATTCGTCTGAGGGTGAAAGGCAGAGGAAAAAGACAGTTGCACCCCGAGCCAAGTACAGAACGCCCTCCAGAATCTGGACACAAACTGAGTCCCACGATCAGAGACCACGTCAGTGGGAATGCCACGAAGCTTCACAATGTTGTCAACAAACACCTGTGCAAAAGTCTTAGCATTGGGGAGACCGGGTAATGCAATAAAGTGCGCCATTTTACTAAAACGATCTACAACCACCAGAATAACTGTCTTACCAGACGACTCAGGCAGATCAGTAATGAAGTCCATGGATAGGTGGGTCCATGGTCTAGACGGGATGGGTAATGGAAGTAGGGGTCCAGAGGGACGGGTAAGTGTCACCTTAGAGCGTGCGCAGACACAACAGGCTGACACATATTCCTCAACACACTTACGCAGCCCAGGCCACCAGAATCTACGAGAGATGAGGTCGACAGTGGATTTACTCCCAGGGTGTCCCGCAAGCACCGAAGAATGATGCTCCTCAAACACCTTATGACGCAAATCCGAAGGAACAAACAACTTCCCGGGAGGGCAAGACTCTGGCGCATCTCCCTGGGCCTCAAACACTTTAGCCTCAAGATCAGGGTAAAGAGCGGATATCACCACTCCTTCAGACAATATAGGGCTCGGATCTTCAAAATCACCACCCCCGGGAAAACTACGTGACAAGGCATCTGCCTTCACATTCTTAACCCCAGGACGGTATGTGACAATGAAATTAAATCTGGTAAAGAACAAAGACCATCTGGCCTGCCTCGGATTAAGTCGTCTAACAGACTCAAGGTAAGCCAGATTTTTGTGATCCGTGAATACCGTGATTGGATGAATTGCCCCCTCCAACCAATGACGCCATTCCTCAAAAGCCAACTTAATGGCCAGTAACTCTCTGTTACCCACATCATAATTTCTCTCCGCCGCAGAGAGTTTTTTCGAAAAAAAAGCACATGGGCGCCATTTACCAGGTGACGGGCCCTGTGATAACACCGCTCCTACCCCCATATCGGATGCGTCAACCTCCACAATGAAAGGTTGTGACACATCTGGCTGCACCAATATAGGGGCAGAAGAAAAGCACTCCTTAACAGCGGAGAAGGCTTGCAACGCTGCATCAGACCACACTGAGACATCCGTCCCTTTCTTAGTCATATCAGTTAAGGGTTTAACTATAGTCGAATAGTTCTTAATAAATTTTCGGTAATAGTTGGTGAACCCCAAAAATCGCATAAGAGCCTTCAGATTTTCAGGTCGGTCCCAGTTCAGAACCGCACCGACTTTCTCTGGATCCATACGAAAACCTGACGATGAAAGCAGGTATCCTAAGAATTGCACCTCATGTACAGCAAAAGCACATTTCTCTAATTTTGCATACAACTTGTTATCTCTTAAGATTTGCAAAACCTGCCTCACATGATCCTGATGTGTCCCAATATCTGGAGAATAGATTAGTATTAGAGATGAGCGAGTAGTGTTCGATCGAGCTGGTATTCGATCGAATACTACGATATTCGGCATGCTCGATTTCTTTCGAGTATAACGGCGATGGCGCACTTAGAATTCGTTTCCCCTCCCACCTTCCCTGGCGCTCTTTTTCCACCAATCACCATGCAGGGGGGGTATGACAGGCACGCTGAGCACGCTGGCAGCGCGAAAACGGCGTCTACATGCATTGGCTGGAAAAACCATGTGACCTCGAATATTAAAAACTCAGCTCTTCCTGCTCGTTCGCATATGCTGCGTGAACTTAGTCAGGGACAGAGGCTGGAGAAGGGAGAGACAGGTTTTAGCTGTTGGACAGGCAGGAGCGTGATTAAAAGCCCTTATCAGGGCTACTATAGTGCAGTACAGTGATAGCTTTACTACAAGATACACTTTACAGAGAACGGCTGCCGTATTCAGGGATAGCTGCTGGAGTAGGGACAGAGAGAGGCATTAGTGGTGTATTAGGTGCTCTGCTACATACCAAACTATATTTGGCACTACTGCTGTGTACCTTGAAATATACAATATATAGGCCTTTCAATGGCAACTGTACTGTGCGTTCTCTTGCAAAGTAATTTCTCAAACCTGGTGTTCATACACACCGTCTGATCACTTAGTACACGGCTGTGTACCTTGAAATATACAATATATAGGCCTTTCAATTGCAACTGTACTGTGCGTTCTCTTGCAAAGTAATTTCTCAACCTGGTGTTCATACACACCGTCTGATCACTTAGTACACGGCTGTGTCCCTTGAAATATACAATATATAGGCCTTTCAATTGGCAACTGTACTGTGCGTTCTCTTGCAAAGTAATTTCTCATACCTGGTGTTCATACACACCGTCTGATCACTTAGTACACGGCTGTGTACCTTGAAATATACAATATATAGGCCTTATAATTGCCAACTGTACTGTGCGTTCTCTTGCAAAGTAATTTCTCATACCTGGTGTTCATACACACCGTCTGATCACTTAGTACACGGCTGTGTACCTTGAAATATACAATATATAGGCCTTTCAATTGGCAACTGTACTGTGCGTTCTCTTGCAAAGTAATTTCTCATACCTGGTGTTCATACACACCGTCTGATCACTTAGTACACGGCTGTGTCCTTGAAATATACAATATATAGGCCTTTCAATTGGCAACTGTACTGTGCGTTCTCTTGCAAAGTAATTTCTCAAACCTGGTGTTCATACACACCGTCTGATCACTTAGTACAACGGCTGTGTACCTTGAAATATACAATATATAGGCCTTATAATTGCCAACTGTACTGTGCGTTCTCTTGCAAAGTAATTTCTCATACCTGGTGTTCATACACACCGTCTGATCACTTAGTACAACGGCTGTGTACCTTGAAATATACAATATATAGGCCTTTCAATTGGCAACTGTACTGTGCGTTCTCTTGCAAAGTAATTTCTCAAACCTGGTGTTCATACACACCGTCTGATCACTTAGTACACGGCTGTGTACCTTGAAATATACAATATATAGGCCCTTTCAATTGGCAACTGTACTGTGCGTTCTCTTGCAAAGTAATTTCTCAAACCTGGTGTTCATACACACCGTCTGATCACTTAGTACACGGCTGTGTACCTTGAAATATACAATATATAGGCCTTATAATTGGCAACTGTACTGTGCGTTCTCTTGCAAAGTAATTTCTCATACCTGGTGTTCATACACACCGTCTGATCACTTAGTACACGGCTGTGTACCTTGAAATATACAATATATAGGCCTTTCAATTGGCACTGTACTGTGCGTTCTCTTGCAAAGTAATTTCTCAAACCTGGTGTTCATACACACCGTCTGATCACTTAGTACACGGCTGTGTACCTTGAAATATACAATATATAGGCCTTATCAATTGCAACTGTACTGTGCGTTCTCTTGCAAAGTAATTTCTCAAACCTGGTGTTCATACACACCGTCTGATCACTTAGTACACGGCTGTGTACCTTGAAATATACAATATATAGGCCTTATAATTGGCAACTGTACTGTGCGTTCTCTTGCAAAGTAATTTTCTCATACCTGGTGTTCATACACACCGTCTGATCACTTAGTACCACGGCTGTGTACCTTGAAATATACAATATATAGGCCTTTCAATTGGCAACTGTACTGTGCGTTCTCTTGCAAAGTAATTTCTCATACCCTGGTGTTCATACACACCGTCTGATCACTTAGTACACGGCTGTGTACCTTGAAATATACAATATATAGGCCTTTCAATTGGCAACTGTACTGTGCGTTCTCTTGCAAAGTAATTTCTCATACCTGGTGTTCATACACACCGTCTGATCACTTAGTACATACGGCTGTGTACCTTGAAATATACAATATATAGGCCTTATAATTGGCAACTGTACTGTGGCGTTCTCTTGCAAAGTAATTTCTCATACCTGGTGCTCATACACACCGTCTGATCACTTAGTAGACGGCTGTGTACCTTGAAATATACTATATATAGGCCTTTCAATTGGCAACTGTACTGTGCGTTCTCTTGCAAAGTAATTTCTCAAACCTGGTGTTCATACACACCGTCTGATCACTTAGTACACGGCTTGTGTACCTTGAAATAATACCAATATATAGGCCTTATAATTGCCAACTGTACTGTGCGTTCTCTTGCAAAGTAATTTCTCATACCTGGTGTTCATACACACCGTCTGATCACTTAGTACACGGCTGTGTACCTTGAAATATACAATATATAGGCCTTTCAATTGGCAACTGTACTGTGCGTTCTCTTGCAAAGTAATTTCTCAACCTGGTTGTTCATACACACCGTCTGATTCACTTAGTACACGGCTGTGTACCTTGAAATATACAATATATAGGCCTTTCAATTGGCAACTGTACTGTGCGTTCTCTTGCAAAGTAATTTCTCAACCTGGTGTTCATACACACCGTCTTGATCACTTAGTACACGGCTGTGTACCTTGAAATATACAATATATAGGCCTTATAAATGGCAACTTGTACTGTGCGTTCTCTTGCAAAGTAATTTCTCATACCTGGTGTTCATACACCACCGTCTGATCACTTAGTACACGGCCTGTGTACCTTGAAATATACAATATATAGGCCTTTCAATTGCAACTGTACTGTGCGTTCTCTTGCAAAGTAATTTCTCATACCTGGTGTTCCATACACACCGTCTGATCACTTAAGTACAACGGCTGTGTACCTTGAAATATACAATATATAGGCCTTATAATTGGCCAACTGTACTGTGCGTTCTCTTGCAAAGTAATTTCTCATACCTGGTGTTCATACACACCAGTCTGATCACTTAGTACACGGCTGTGTCCCTTGAAATATACAATATATAGGCCTTATAATTGGCCAACTGTACTGTGCGTTCTCTTGCAAAGTAATTTCTCATACCTGGTGTTCATACACACCGTCTGATCACTTAGTACACGGCTGTGTACCTTGAAATATACAATATATAGGCCTTTTAATTGGCAACTGTACTGTGCGTTCTCTTGCAAAGTAATTTCTCATACCTGGTGTTCATACACACCGTCTGATCACTTAGTACACGGCTGTGTACCTTGAAATATACAATATATAGGCCTTTCAAATTGGCAACTGTACTGTGCGTTCTCTTGCAAAGTAATTTCTCATACCTGGTGTTCATACACACCGTCT